>CM055272.1:49798251-50084943 GCA_029237695.1 Conchocele bisecta | reverse complement strand
TTGTGTAGCTAAAACATGACTATAAATATATAATGCATTTGACACTTCATCTGTTTCACTAAAACAAGATAATATTGGTTACTCTTAGTGAACACGTATGTGAAACAACTGTGTTGTCCATGTATCTGCCATTCACCGTCAGTTACCAGCTTATTAAATTGTTATAATTCAACCAGCTACTTGTGAATTCCCAGCGTTCCTACTGAGTGGTGTCTCATCCCACATCCAGTCCATAGAGAACCACAAGGACAGCAGTCCTAGTCATAACGCACAGGCTGCCGGCTTGTATAGTTTGATTGCTGTACTTCTCACTACATGATACTACCAGGCAATCAGACCAAAGTAAAGCAATCAGACAAACTCAGCCCTCAGCGCGTGCCTTGGTGACTGAGTAGTCCACAGTCCAAGAGCCAAGGAGGCACTTTTAACAGCTGATACAAAATCATACAGCGGCTCTGCTCAACCAAAAGAGGATCATAACAGTATAGGGTACACGCCCCATAGCCGGCGCGTAACACCCGGGTGTCCGGTTTAGAGAGGCTTCATTGCAAGTCAGGCATATGGGCACCGCAAAACATTATACATATGTGGTTTGCGAGCATTAATAGACGTTATCAACGGCGAGAGATGACAATAACCAAATACAACTAGATTGGCCAGGAGGCTTACGGAATACCCTCCGCGTGTGCCCAGGTACCCCTAAATATGTAAAAACAAAAATCCAAGTGTGTGGGCTTGTGACATTGACTCTTGGCTTAGCGGGGGCGGCATGAACGTGAATTTGTCACAGGGTGGTAGAGGTCCATTGGAGTAATGCGTGTGTGAAATATGAAGCATATCCGAGCAGGGAAATATAAGTTATAACCGAATTCTCTGATGTTAAGCTTTGTAAAGAGTATGTGACCTTTACCTCGAGATCAACGGGAATTTGTCACAGCATAATAGTAGAGCCTTAGAGGAATGCATGCATGAACTATTAAAAATGTTCGATGAATGAAATAGAAGTTATAACATATTTCTCTGATGTTAAGTTTTGTAAAGAGACTAATTAGTATGTCACCTTGACCTTGGGATCAGCGGGGGGTTGGACGGTCGTGGATTTGGCACAGCATGGTAGTAGAGCCTTACAGGAATGCATGCGTGAAATATTAAGCATTTCAGATGAAGGAAATAGAAGTTATAACATATTTCTCTGATGTTAAGTTTTGTAAAGAGACTAAGTATTTGACCATGTCTTTGGGATCAGCGGGGGTTGGACGGTCGTGGATTTGGCACGACATGGTACATGTAGTAGAGCCTTACAGGAATGAAGGAAATATAAGTTATAACAATATTTCTCTGATGTTAATTTTAGTGACGGACGGACGCACTGACGGACGGACAACCTTACTCCAGTATACCACCCCCACCCCCCAACCACTCGTTGCGTGGGGTATAATTAAGCAAGCATAGATTGTATGCGTGTCAGGTTTTAGAGAGGTTATACTGTAATGTATCTTAATAGAACTATTATTTCACAGAATTTGTACGATAGATCAGGGCTGAACGTAGATGTATGTATCCCATGTTGTAATTCCGAAATGCAATATTGATAAGCTGTGAAACGCAATAATATTTTATAATTTGCAATATACAGAATTTTAAAACAATATATGACAGAGAAGACTATATTACCGACGGTGCACAGCCTCCACTTCCAATAACATAAACACATACAAAATAAGTGACATAGAACATGAATGCAACGAATATTACATCAAACACAAACTCCCATAAAAAACGAAAAGCAAAGGGCTAAGAAAATAAATTAAACATGGCTACCAAGGGGAGCTAGCGAGTCTGAACATTTTGAATATAAATAACGTTCTAAGATATATAATTATGTTGTCAAGATAAACATGACCGAATTTGGTCACGATCCGTATATATACATAGAGTTATTGGGCGGACAAGGATACAGAATGAGAACATTAACAAGAGTTGTCAGAAGACAACGAAGCTCGCCTGTTGGCAGCCTTCACTCAAACTTGGCACAGTTGCATAAAAAAACATGAATATTATATATAATTGACCTTGGGTTAAGGGGCGTGCGGTGGACCTTGACATTGGGGTCAGTGGTGCAAGGTGGGTCGTGGGTTTGCTATAGCATACTATAGCATATTAAGATGAATGCATGTATGAAATATCAATGCGCTCCCTGAAAACAGAAGTAAAACAAAATTTAACCCAACGTTAAGTTTATGAACGCACTAAGTTGGTGATTTTCTACAGCATGACAGTTATTCACATGAGGAATGCATGTATGAATGTGCTAAGTTTGTGACCTTGGGGAAAGGGTGGGGGTGGGTCATGAAATTGCTGTAGCACAATAGAGGATCATCAGATGAATGCATGTATGAAATATCAAAACGTTCCCTGTAAAGAAACAGAAGTTACACAACATTTACCCCAACGTTAAGTTTATGAACATGCTAAGTTTGGGACCTTGACCTTTGAGCAAGGGTTGGGTGGTGGGTTGTGGATTTTCTACATTGTGATAGAGAGTCATCTGAGAAATGCATGTATGAAATATCAAGGTGTTCCATGAAAGGAAACAGAAGTTATAAGACATTTACCCAACGTTAAGTTTATGAATGTGCTAAGTTTGTGACCTTGACCTTTGGGTAAGGGTTGGGTGGTGGGTCATGGATTTGCTACAGCATGATAGAGGGTTATCTGAGGAATGCATGTATGAAATATCAAGATGTTTCATGAAAGGAAACAGAAGTTATAAGACGTTTACCCAACGTTATGTTTGTGGACGCCGACGCCGACGACGCTAAAAATGGCCACCAGGAGGAGATTGATCATCAAATCAATCTTGAAAATAAATACGCTTCTTTTTGTGTTAACATGCATACCAAATTTAAAATAAAACATAAAAATGTGCCACAGGAAATATGGTTTCAGTTTTTCAAAATTGCCACGACCAAAATAAACGTTATGACTATAGAGTCTGGAAATTGATGAATATGGATGATTTATCCCGGCCGCTATACCCATGAGTTTGGGCTCTGATAACAATAATGATATAGAGAATGCCATGATAGTGTATTTTAATCTTAAAGTAATTGGATGAAGTGAGGAAACGCGTCGGGATTCCGAGACTCACCAAGTAACTTCCTAATGTTTCCTAGCCAAACCGGATACAATATTATACAATAAGACCTCCACCGAAGCGGTGTCGCGCCTGCCAGGGCATTTGACCGTAACATGATAAATGGGACGAACGAGTCGTGTTAATAGCAGCATAAATGTGTTCCAAATCTAGCAAGTGCTCAAATATTGAAGCAATACATCATGTAATATTAAAGTTATATGATGATGAAGAAATGCGTACAAACTTTTTTATGTAAAAAGTGGCTAAGTGTTTCCACAATCATGCGAAGATCAAAAAGGTCAATGTCATGCTCACATGTATCAAGTAATATTAAAGGTATATGATGATGAAGAAACAAGTACAAACATGTTACATGTTGACGTCTGCAACAATGTAAAGGTCAAACAGGTCACGGTCATGTTATGGCGGCATGAGCATTATTTTTCACACGGCAGGAGAGAACCATAAGAGCAATGCGTGTGTGAAATATCAAGCAGATCTGTGCAGGGAAACATAAATTATAACGCAGTTGCATGAGCGTTAAGGTTACGCATGCACCAAGTATGTGACCTTGGGCTTAGCGGGGGCAGGACGATCGTGGATTTGTCACAGGGTGGTAGAAGACCATTAAAACAGTGTGTGTGTGTGCGTGTGTGCGTGTGTGTGTGCGTGTGTGCGTGCGTGTGTGCGCGTGTGTGCGTGTGTCTGCGTGTGTGTGTGAAATACCAATCAGATTCAATTAAGGAAACAGACCGTATAATACATTTACCCGAGCGTTACGATTTCGAACGCACCAAGTATGTGACCTTGAGCCTGGGCTTAGCGGAGATGGACTATTGTGGATTTCTCACAGGGCGTTAGAGAACCATTAGAGCAATGCAATTAGAGAATTTACCCGAGCGTAAGGTTTCGGGACGTACGTACGGACGCCGGTAACACTATATGCTCCCACCCCATCACCATTCGGTGGCGGAGGCATACAAATGTTTTGCCCATTGACACACCACAAGGAAGCTACGGCCTTTACATTGGGCACAGGGGAACGTGTTGGGGACATTGCATGAACAAATGAATGATGGCACGCACGCACATGCACATGCGTGCGCGCACACACATGTGAAGCTTCCATTTACTGGGGGCCTTTTCACTAAACTTCGTAATACTAAAATGTTCGTAAGTGCAAACTTATGATAGTCTATAAATTTCACAATAACATTGTTTTCTTATAAACAATTGAATCAATTGATCAACTGTATCAATTGAAATTTCCAGACGATCCTGCATTTGCACTTATGAACATTTTAGTCGTACGAAGTTTAGTGAAACGGGCCCCTGGTTAATACGGCAAATATTTTATAGGAAATGGAAATGGAAAGCGTGAATGACAGACAGACAGACATCCAGACAGACGGACGGGTGGACGGACGGACGGACTAACGGACAGACGACTTTCGCAAAAGTATACAAGAAAGGACATGGTCATGTTGTGAAAATACACCATCAACACATATTATTACTGCTACATGTAACAAAATTGACTTTGACTTACCGGTCTTCTGTCTTCACTTCAACTGACTGAGCTGTGACTAGGCCTGTACCGTATTGGTCACGTGGCCAGGTAATCCCCATTCAAATGTCAGGTGAACACATATCACTGGTGTGGTCATCGACAGTGAACAATACAATAGCAGCAATGACATTTTGTGTCTTATTGGGAAAATGGAATGTTGGATTTTGCAGCAACTCTCATTCAACTTATTCACATAGTTTGATCATGGTTTACACCATTTACCACTGTATCAACCCAACATACTTCTAACAAACAATGCATCCTTTCCAGTCTGCGGGAGGAGTGTACTATAAGATCAGGAACTAGACTGGTCAACAGTGGCATAGACCCAATTTCTCTAGACAGTCACATTTCACCATATGTCATAATCCGAAATATAGGCCATTGTATTGGAGAAGCCATAGAATGCATTGTAATTGAGAAATTTAGCATATACAACTTGGGACCAATGTAGCCAGAGACGAGATTGTATTCACACTGCCTGATGATCTGGGTTTACACTATTTGTCATTCATTCAAAGAATCACATATTCTTGTAAGAGTGCACTGTCATTCTGTTCATGAATATATGCCATCTGATTTGGATCTACACAATTTGTATTTCGTTTTATGTATGACAGATTCATGTAAGGGTTTACACTGTTATTATGTCTATGGTTATATGCAGTCTGGTCAAGGTCTACACTGTGTACCAGTAAGTTCATAAACGTATGACACTTGCATCAGGGTTTACTCTGTTTTAGCATCTCGTTTCTACGAGATAGGATCTCGTTCCAACGACATAACATCTCGTTCCCTTGACATAGCATCTCGTTCCCACGAGTTACACAACGTACCTGTACATATCTACGGAGCCCCGCAGGGGACATGGATTTTTTTTATTAATTCGTTCCCACGAAATAACAATTCGTTCCCTCAATTTAACAATTCGTTCCCTCGAATTAACAATTCGTTCCCACGATATAACAATTCGTTCCCAAGAAATGACAATTCGTTCCCTCAATTTAACAATTCGTTCCCTCGAAATAACAATTCGTTCCCACGATATAACAATTCGTTCCCGTGGGAACGACTTGTTATTTCGTGGGAACGAATTGTTAAACTGAGGGAACGAATTGCTAATTGATGGGAAATAATTGTTATATTGGGGAATCGAATTGTTATTTCGTGGCAACGAATTAATAACAACAAATTCTATGTCCCCTGCTTACATATCTCTCTGCTGGATGGTTTATTTATTACGCTCAGTAGCCGATTTCACCAAAGTTGCGAAGTATACTTATCTTGAAAAGTACACTTTGAGGGAGAAATGTTTAATTTAAGAATAAATTTATTAATTTTTATTATACTGAATTTATTACATTTAATGTAATAAATTCAGTCTTATAATTCTGCATGCTTTTAATCATCAAATATATACAGTCGTTAGTTATATATGAAATAATCCAATTCGTGAAAAATGAATGATTACTCCCTCAAAGTACACTTTGCTAGATAAGTATGCTTAGCAATGTTGGTGAAATCGGCTACAGGACAACATGTACGTTATTGTGAACGCTGAATGGCGAGCCCTCTGTACACTGATCGGATTGAGCAGCTGTGTGCACTGACCTGTGTCTACACAGTGGAACCTCTATAAACCGAACACCAATAATACACCTGTGCTCTTATTTTTGACGAGTGTTTTGGTCATTAATCTCAGGTGATAATGTCTGTTCGGGATTTCATAGCACACATATATGACTCAGAATGATCACATGCCTGATTTACAGTGAAACTTCTCTAAACCGGACACCCTGGGGACCCTCACAGGGTGTCCAGTTTAGTGAGGTTTCACTGTAATTCGCAATTATGGTTATTTTCGGCGCAATATCCCCAGATGCAGCCACATACATTCATCAATGAACAATTTAGGCGACTGAGTCTTTGTGTTTGTATTTGTGGCTGTGACTGGATAAATGGGGCCTATGGGTTTAGCGGTAATATACTATATGAGTGCAAGTGATTCTGGTGTGGCGAGGACCTGGCACCAGATCAGGATTATTCTTATTTCAGGGGTGAATATATAGTTTTTTATTTTGTTTTTTAAATATTCAGTTCTGATTTTGGGATGTTCCACCCATTTGTACATGTACTTGAACATGTACATGCACTTATACAAGTAATATATGGGATTTAGTAATAAACCCATTGGCCCGGCCTTAAATGACCTTAGCTGTTGATAGGCCGTTAAACCCCAACAAACAAACACACTACATGAGTGTGTTATTTGATCAGAAGCTACTGGTCACAAATCGAATCAGCCCCATTTCTCCAGTCACGGCGATATTTCTGTCATAGTTATGTAAAGTAGAGGTGTACGCCCTTATCAGAATATGCTGATGTGCAGGCCACTCAAAGGTCACATGTTTATGGAACGCCAAATCTACATAAACTCAAATAATTAATGCTAGCTTCAAATAATTAGTGCTCTCTCTAATTCTATTAGTGCTCTCTCAATTTCAATTAGTGATCTCTCTAATTCAATTTGTCCTCTCTCTTATTCAATTTGTGCACTCTCAAATTCAATTTGTGCTCTCGTTAATTCAATTGGCGCTAGCTGTAATGATAATTAATAGAGAGAGCACAAATTGAATTAGAGAGAGCACAAATTGAATTAGAGAGAGCACAAATTCAACTAGAGAGAGCACAAATTGAATTAGAGAGAGCACTAATTGAATTAGAGAGATCACACATTGAATTAGAGAGAGCACAAATTGAATTAGAGAGAGCACAAATTCAATTAGAGAGAGCCCAAATTGAATTAGAGAGAGCACAAATTGAATTAGAGAGAGCACAAATTGAATTAAAGAGATCACTAATTGAATTGGAGAGACTGACATGTGTATACACTGGTCACCAATGATCCACACAGACTGACGTGGCTCTACACTAGTCATAATATGAACAATATGAAGATACGGAAAGAACTTTTGTATCTACACGATATGAGGGGATGTACAGTTACACAGTACATACTGTTGTTCGAAGTTTGCCTCCTCCTCCTCGCAGTGGTTTGACATAGTTTTGCAAATTTAGGACACTCGCTGATTGATAAATTGAATATATATTCAACATCCTGGACGGCTATTCTATGATAGAGTCTACAAAGTATGTTCCACTTTTGGTGAAACGAAATCAACATATGTGTCATGTTGCTGTACATCTTGAGGACAGGAATCCAAAAAATGTCAGCACAAAGAGATCAACTTCAATGAAAATATGTATATGTTCCAATGCCAGTCAGTCTGAGGTACGGACCCTTCAAATTTTACAAAAGTATACATATCAGCATATCAGAATACTCTACAGACAATATATAGTTGAAATGGAAATATGTCGAGTAACCATGGAGATATTCAAGATGGCGTCCAAGATGGCCGCTGTTTTGAAAATAAGCATTAACATGTATAAGTGTTCAAATCACTCTATAAACCAGTGCTTCAATGTTTGATGGCAATATTATATGCATACTATAATAAGAACTAAAATTTGAAGTGAAGGAAGATGACATGTGATGCAGGGTCAAGGTCATATTCAAGGTCAAAGTTCAAATATTAGTCATTTTGTATTGTTCCTAACACTAATCATACCTTTTATAATCAAGTTTTGAATGGAAAGTATAAATACCAACATATACGAATACTATTAATCTAGAAACATTATGTAATGCATATATTTAGGTAAAATGACTATACATTTATGTAGAATAGCCGTGAAGATATACAAGATGACGTCTCTTTAATTCAATTAGCGCTAGCTGTAATGATAATTAATAGAGAGAGCACAAATTGAATTACAGAGAGCACAAATTGAATTGAATTAGAGAGAGCACAAATTGAATTAGAGAGAGCACAAATTCGAGAGACAAATTGAATTAGAGAGAGCACAAATTGAATTAGAGATTTGTGCATTGAATTAGAGAGTGCATAAATTCAATTAGAGAGAGCACAAATTCAATTCAATTAGAGAGAGCACAAATTGAATTAGAGAGAGCACAAAGAGAGCACAAATTCAATTAGAGAGAGCACTAATTGAATTAGAGAGATCTATAATTGAATTAGAGCGAGCATTAATTGAATTCGTGCTAGCTCTATATTATTTGCAGAGAGCTCAAAAACACATACATTTAATGCTCTCTCTAATTCAATTAGTGCTCTCTCAAATTCAATTAGTGCTCTCTCTCTAATTCAATTTGAGCTCTCTCAAATTCAATTAGTGATATCTCAAATTCAATTAGTGCTCTCTCAAATGTAATTCATGCTCTCTCTATTAATTAAAATTGAATTAGAGAGAGCTCAAATTGAATTAGAGAGAGCACAAATTGAATTAGAGAGATCACTAATTGAAATTGAGAGAGCACTAATAGAATTAGAGAGAGCACTAATTATTTGAAGCTAGCATTAATTATTTGAGTTTATGTATATTTGGCGTTCCATAGAATATGGAACGCCAAATCTACATAAACTCAAATATATATTGCTAGCAACAAATATTTGGAGCTAGCAATAAATATTTGGAGAGCTCTCGAAATCATTTGGAGAGCTCTCGAAATCAATTAATGATATCTCGAAATCATTTCGAGAGCTCTCGAAATCATTTGGAGCGAGCATGATATAACATTTGATTTGGAGAGCTCTCTAAATCAAAGTTATATAATGCTCGCTACAAATGATTTCTAGAGCTCTCGAAATGATTTCGAGATATCATTAATTGATTTCGAGAGCTCTCCAAATGATTTCGAGAGCTCTCCAAATGATTTAGAGATAGATCCAAATGATTTAGAGAGCTCTCCAAATCAAATGTTATGTTGCTCGCTCCAAATGATTTCGAGAGCTCTCGAAATGATTTCGAGATATCATTAATTGATTTCGAGAGCTCTCCAAATGATTTCGAGAGCTCTCCAAATATTTATTGCGAGCTCCAAATATTTGTTGCTAGCAATATATATTTGAGTTTATGTAGATTTGGCGTTCCATAATAGAAGAGGCATTAGCTACGGCAATTGATAGGGTTTATCGCTGTATTGAAGGCGGAAGGCTAAATGTTCCAAAGTTTGCCCATTATAATACTACACTTGTACAGTTTAAAACAAAAAGATGATCAGTCATCATTTATCGTTTATAAAAAAAAAAGGTTTATCATCAGAAATATTTAGCCGCATACGGTGTACAAGAGCACAGTAGTTTATAGTCGTGATAATAAGCCAAGCAACGGGTTCGAAACCCTATTTAACCTGTAGGTAAACCCCAAATGAGAGCTGAATATCTACATAAAACTGTAATATATTCAGCTTGATATTAGAACACAAGTCCCCAGTGACATTGACCTCGATGCACATTATATACGTGTATTCATGACCGTATCCATAGTAAAGAGGCAGCGGCGCAATTCAAATGTTAAAATGTTTTGTGCAATAGTGTAGTAGAAATTATAGTATATAACCAGCAACTTCCGCTGAACGGCGTCTGCTGCTAGTGATCAGTCATATTAAACGTTTCTATTATTTTAGATGCCATGGTGTTGAAATAAACTGAACAGCGATTTGAAAGCGCCGCTAGATAATTTTATAGTTTATAGATGAAATAATACAGAAATAAGCATAAATTAAATCTGCATAGCATGCAATATTAATGTGATAACATAATAAACAAACTGCAGAAGAAAAGTAAACTGTCAGTTTGAAATGTATATGTATAAAATGTCCCAGCTGGTAATAACGGTTAGATAACGGTTAGATAACGGGTAAATCAGTGAGTGCCTATAATTAAATCATACTCTTGTAGTGGTTATAAGACTATCTAAAAATGAATGAACATTATTGTATAATACATGTATGTATTTGTTGTCGGACCTCTAAATATGACACGACTGTAAATCTCATTTAGGAATGTAGTATGTGACAATATGGATGTTCATTTGTATATAAAAGTGAAAGAAATCTATACTTTTTATTTTAGCAATGAATGTGTTGTTTACTCATATGATATCATATCAAGATTCATGTACATCATACATGCATGTATTAGTTGGTCTTATGTATTATGGCACCTGTTAAGCATATATATCAAGAGTCTGAATGAAAACAAATGTGATTTGGCCATGCGGAATGGTGTTTCGTTACTAAGTAATGCATGTGTGCAATATGAAGATATTAGCTGTAGGCAAACAGAAATTATAGGTGATTTGAGAAACTCTTACAAAACTTTCAAAACATAAACAGACAGACATTACAATTAAACTATTTGCCTATTCTGTTGTATCCCTGTCTATGCACATCTGCGACCCAGTGCCTTTAATAACGTTAATAAAGGGCTAACGTGATTCTCTCCGGAAATCTGAAAGATTGCAGTTTTATAACTGTTTAATTATCCCAATCAAATCATGATGTATATAATCTGATTACAAAGTGGCTTTTAGATCATATGATCTGACGATTGGTCAGTTGAGCAGCTATAACTATCTGACATCTAGTAACAACCCATGTGGTTTCACAGTTGTACATGTATATATTGCGAGCAAATGGTGTAACTCAAATAAGCACTCCAAGAAATGAGGTGTGATTTGAGAACAAGAACACAGATTAATATAATAGATAACTCTAAACTGAAGCCACCATAATTAAGAATACAAATGTGTTTGGGTGTCCGGTTTGGAGAGGTTCTACTGTACATTCAATTGCAATTTATTTAGGATACATTTTCATGAAAAATATTGTTATATCCTGTTTATTTCAAAATAGAAGAATAATGTATGGTGGTACCATTCATTTGAACCATCTCAGTGAAATATTTCAAATGAGTGGTGCTAACACACCATGATTATATATCATGGATATCGATGTGTATTACCTGTACGTGGGGGGTCCTTCAAGTCATTATGGTCTCAGATATGTGCAAAACGTGATGAAGCGTATTACTGTCTGTTCCACATTGTTCTGCCGACGAACATTTGAATAGTAAATGCAATAAATGCAATAAATCTAAAAAATATATAACAAAAAGGTCACCCTTCCATTTTCTTATTTCATGAAATTCGAATATATATATACAATGAAGACGTTGGGGGGGGGGGGGGGGGGGGGGGGGGGGGGGGGGGGGGGGGTGGGGGGGGGGGGGGGGGGGGGGGGGGGGGGGGGGGGGGGGAGAGAGAGTTGGTGTCGAGGATGTGGGGGGCGAGTGAAATAAACGAACAATTTAATCTGAAACCTGCCTACTATCTGAATATCGGTCAACAAATTCCAAAAATATTTAAAAAAAATCTATATTAGCCCCCATTGGCATTGCAATATCCCACAGAAACATTTAATTTACCTATCAAATCAATGTTACAAGAAATGGGGAGGGTAACTTTTTGATGAAAAAGTTCTTGCATATAAATCTTGTTTTAGATTTAATGTTTGTAGTAGCCAAAAGTTCAAGGTCAAGGTCAAATGTTTGCGTTAAAGTTTCTGTCAAAATTTGCGTTAAAGTTTTCACATACATATCTACTATCTCTGTCTCTGTAACCGTAAGTCAGAATTGCTTGAAACTTTGTATGTTTAGTGGGCATCAAACATCAAATAAATACACTCTGAGACCATAAAATGCCTCGGCGGGCTCCACATGCGGGCCGCGGCCATCCTCGTTTTGTATATTTAATGTATTTATAAACCATGGTCCGTCACTTCACCTGTGGTCGGACACACACCACACCTGACACACAGATATGTTGTGTATTGAGGTCGTGTATTGAGGGAGCAACAGTTACTGCGGATTACATTCAGCCGTTGATTGTTCGGCTCATTCTCTCCCAGGCGCAGAGAGTAGGATAGTAATGTTGGTTTCGCCAGAGGCTCGGTGCATAAATGCTCGGTGCGTGACTCGTTTCATAAATCTCATATCAAATGGAAACTCGTTTGAGATCCTCTATTTATGGTTGGAGTTTTCGAGGTGGTATGTTCCGAAAGTGTAATAAATCTGCGAATTCGTCCCGAGTTTTTCATTGGCTGTTGATCATCTCGCAGATGAATGAGACACAGTGAAGGAAAACTCGAAACCTTTCTATTGTTTATCATGTTTATGATTTTAACAATATTAAAGAGCAGATTAATGGCGGACTCAGACATTGTTAAAGGACTTAATGTACGTAGTAAAGACATGCTATTTTAATCACCTGACGTAACCCACATAGCGGCTGCACACATGTCTATAAATTACAAAATATGTAAATACCCCGAAATCGCGCCTAACTAACCCAAAAACTAGCGTCTCGACCTATTCTTAATTATCCCGTCAAAATTGTAAAACAGCATTTAAATCAACTTAATTCATTTAGCCTTCAAAAGGAGATAAAATTAGAACCGAATTGCATCAAACACACTTTGGCGCTCAGAACATAGTTCGATAAAGAATGGTTTATATTTTGTCACCGACAATGTGAAATTGCAGCTTCTTTTCAACGAAATATACTCTCAAAATTCACCGGGCCCATCCATTTTCATTCGGAGCATGTTCTGCAAGGATAGCGATCTGCGATTGCGAATAATAATCAACACGACAAACAACAATTGTATTCGTTTATACCTGACTGGAATCACTGGGAGCAGCCATTTTTTATTTTAAATGACGTAGACTTATTGATGTACTTATAATTATGACGTCAGTCATGTCTGAATGACGCACATAATGGGGTACAGAGCAAACGATTAGATATTGAGGGTCTTAATGGAAATTGATTTGACATCCAGAAAATTTAATTTTAACAATTCTATTTTCCGACGATAACGTTTTTATTTGCGAAATTTAACTGGCACACTGTGAACAATCCCATTTTCACCAATCTGATCAACCAGCACTGCCATTGGTCAACACTACACATTTTTGTGACCGCTATTATGTCTTACTGACAGGATATCAAATATGTCTCACGGCCCCGTGTTTCACGAAACAGAGGCACTGTGTTGAGATAAATTACAATATCAACGTCGCGTTAGCCGAACATTCCCGAAACGTCGTGGCGCAGTGGTACATGTAATTCCGACGATATTTGCGTTACACGACGTTGCCGTCGTCGTGGTCGCGGTTTCTAATCGCACCGGGTGCATAAGTTTTTAAATTATAGTTAGCTTTCTGCTAACTAAACAAGAGCTGTAGGAGAACAGCATAGCTCGACTACGAGGGTTGTCGATGTACACATAGCTTGACAAAGAAGGTGGCTGCGGCCTGCATAAAAACCTTAACCGGGGTTGACTAAAAACATTAACCAAGGGATTATTGATGTACGTCACTAGGAGATAAAGTTTTCCAAGTATGGTTGCTGTAGGCCCAGGAGTATTCCATATACAAGCTTGACTAAAAACCGTAACCAAAGGGAGATAACTAAGTAATCCAAGGATAAAGGTAGGTCAAGGTCAAATATAGGTCAGGGATTATTGATGTACATCATTAGGAGATGAAGTTGTCCAAGTATGGTTGATGTAGGCCCAGAAGTATTACATATACAAGCTTGACTATAAACATTAACCAAGTAATTGAAGGTTAAATGTAGGTGAAGGTAAAATAAAGGTCAGGGGTTATTGATGTACATCCCTATGAGAAAAGGTTATCCAAGTATGGTGTCTGTATGCACACTAGTATTCCATCTACAAGCTTGACTAAAAACCTTAACCAAGGTTGAGTAACTAGATGGCCGCGGTCTGCATGTCGCGCCTTGTGGCGAGGCATGGACATTAAACAAAAAATATATAGAATAACGAAAAACTTTAACCAAAAAACTTAAGCAAAAACTTTAACCGGACACACGTACGTACGTACATACGACAAAGTGCCGACTATATCGCGCTTTCCGCAAGCGGGCGCGAAAAAAACATTAACCAAAAACTTCAAAGTAATTTGACCTTGACATTGGGCACAGGGGCCGCACGGGAGGCGGGTAGAATGAAAATATAGATGATGATAAACACCCATGTGATGTTTCAAGGTAATGGGCAAAGCAGTTGCAGAGATATAGTATAACGAAACAATTTAACCAAAAAAATTAACCAAAAACTTTAATAAAAAAACTTAACCAAAAAACTTAACCAAAAACTTTTAACCAAAAAACTTAACCAAAAACTTCAAAGTAATTTGACCTTGACATTGGGCACAGGGGCCGCACGGGAGGGGGGTAGAAAGAATGAAATATAGATGATGATAAACACCCATGTGAAGTTTTCAAGGTAATGGGCAAAGCAGTTGCAGAGATATAGTATAACGAAAAACTTTAATAAAAAAACTTAACCAAAAACTTTAACCAAAAAACTTAACCAAAAACTTCAAAGTAATTTGACCTTGACATTGGGCACAGGGGCCGCACGGGAGGGGGGTAGAATGAAAATATAGATGATGATAAACACCCATGTGAAGTTTTCAAGGTAATGGGCAAAGCAGTTGCAGAGATATAGTATAACGAAAAACTTTAACCAAAAAACATAACCAAAAAACTTTAACCAACTTCCAAAAAACTTACCAAAAACTTTAACAAAAAACTTAACCAAAAATTTCAAAAGTAATTTGACCTTGACATTGGGCACAGGGGCCGACGGGACGGGAGGGGGGTAGAATGAAAATATAGATGATGATAAACACACATGTTAAGTTTCAAGGTAATGGGCAAAGCAGTTGCAGAGATATAGTATAGCGAAAAACTTTTAACCAAAAAACTTAACCAAAAACTTTAACCAAAAAACTTAACCAGAAAACTTAACCAAAAACTTAACAAAGCGTAATTTGACCTTGACATTGGGCACAGGGGCCGCACGGGAGGGGGGTAGAATGAAAATATAGACGATGATAAACACTCATGTGAAGTTCCAAGGTAATGGGCAAAGCAGTTGCAGAGATATAGTATAACGAAAAACTTTAACGAAAAACTTTAACCAAAAAACTTAACCAAAAACTTTAACCAAAGAACTTAACCAAAAACTTTAACCAAAAAACTTAACCAAAATCTTTAACCGGACACACGTACGTACGTACATACGAACATACGTACGTACGTACGTACGTACGCCAAAGTGCCGACTATATCGCGCTTTCCGCAAGCGGGCGCGACAAAAACCTTAACCAAGGGGAATTAAGTAAGTAATTTAAGGTTAAATGTAGGTCAAGGTCAAATATAGGTCAGGGGTTGTTGATGTACATCACTAGGAGATGAAGTTGTCCAAGTATGGTTGGTGTATGGCCATGAGTATTCCATCTACAAGCTGGACTAAAAACCTTAACCAAAGAGAATTAAGTAAGTAATTCAAGAGGAAATGTAGGTCAAGGTCAAATATAGATCAGGGATTATTGATGTACATCACTATGACAAAAGGTTGTCCAAGTATGGTGTCTGTATGCACAATAGTATTCCATGTACAAGCTTGAGTAAAAAGCTTAACCAAGGTCGAGTAAAAACATTAACCAAGGGGAAATAACTAAGTAATTCAAGGTTAAAAGTAGGTCAAGATCAAATATAGGTCAGGGATTATTGATGTACATCACTAGGAGATGAAGTTGTCCAAGTATGGTTGGTGTAGGGCCATGAGTATTCCATCTACAAGCTTGACTAAAAAGCTTAACCAAAGAGAATTAAGTAAGTAATTCAAGAGGAAATGTAGGTGAAGGTCAAATATAGATCAGGGGTTATTGATGTACATCACTATGACAAAAGGTTGTCCAAGTATGGTGTCTGTATGCACAATAGTATTCCATGTACAAGCTTGAGTAAAAAGCTTAACCAAGGTCGAGTAAAAACCTTAACCAAGGGGAATTAACTAAGTAATTCAAGGTTAAATGTAGGTCAAGGTCAAATATAGGTCAGGGGTTGTTGATGTACATCACTAGGAGATGAAGTTTTCCAAGTATGGTTGGTGTAGGGCCAGGAGTTTTCCCTCTACAAGCTTGACTAAAAACGTCAACCAAGGGGAATTAAGTAAGTAATTCAAGAGGAAATTTAGGTCAAGGTCAAATATAGATCAGGTGTTGTTGATGTACATCACTAGGAGATGAAGTTGTCCAAGTATGGTGGGTGTAGGGCCAGTAGTATTCCATATAGAAGGTTGACTAAAAACCTTAACCAAAATGAATTAAGTAAGTAATTGAAGAGGAAATGTAGGTCAAGGTCAAATATAGATCAGGGGTTATTGATGTACATACCTATGAGAAAAGGTTGTCGAAGTATGGTGTCTGGATGCACAATAGTATTCAATGTACAAGCTTGAAAAAATAACTTAACCAAGATTGACTAAAAACCTTAACCAAGGGGAATTAAGTACCTCAGTAATTCAAGAGGAAATGTAGGTCAAGGTCAAATATAGATCAGGGGTTATTGATGTACATCACTAGGAGATGAAGTTGTCCAAGTATGGTGACTGTAGGGCCAGTAATATTCCATATACAAGCTTGACTAAAAACCTTAACCAAGGCGTGACGGTGACGCCGACGCCGACGCCGACGCCGACGCCGTGGCGACAACATAAGCTCTACTTATTCTTCGAATAGTCGAGCTAAAAATGCGAAATGTTGCAAAACTTATTGAATTATTGAACGCAAAGCAGTATAATAAGTTACTGAACATCGGTGGTTTCGAATTTATTTTCTTGCATAAGTTACATTTGTTCCTGGTCGATGACGATGTTATCATATTTGTTTTCGGCATAATTAAATAAAGTAAATACCGCCCTTGGTTGAGGGAAATGTTGTGGATTACCTCCCCTCAAAAACAATATCCCCTTTGGCTATCGCCTCGGGAGATATTGCTTCCTCGGGGAGATAAATATAATGTATTCCACTACCATTTTGAAATACGGGATTTATTTCCCGAGACATCCGATAAAGAAACGAGTGCGGAGCAGGCCAGGGGAAATAAATCCGGTATTTCAAAATGGTAGCGGAATAAATTGTATATTACATGCTCCTCGAAAAAATGTGAAATTTGCTCTTAGACCAGCTTATAACGTTGTCACAATTGACAATTTTGACGTTAGCGTATGAATTGTTTCTTCGCCGGAAATGACGTCAAAACATGACGTCAATTATTTCTCGCGAACATCCTTCAAGGAAATAAATCCCTCTAGAATCACAGTAAACCACTGGGTAGCATGTAATATTCCATAATATTCCCCTCAATAAAATTGACCGTTTGTGGGCGATATTGACGGTCTGCGCAATATATTGAAGAATGCAAATGTATTTGCTTTTTTTTTACGGTTGGTCCATAAAAGTGTCGTGTATGTGAGGTTAGTCAATTTTAGTGTGCAATATTTATTCTGTTTGTAATTATTCATCGATGTGAATGGTATTCCCTGTTGCTCGTAAGAGCCGAGTAGAAGGTAGAGGTTGCGAAGAGATTTGGTGCACCTAAAATTAATGAACACTAACAAGCTGATTCACCTTCTCAGCAAGCTCTGTGACTCCTGAACATAAATTTGTATTGTCTTCTGAATCTACGACGGTTAAAGTGTGCATCCAGCGTAGCTACATAAACATACAAACCCGCGAGTTTATTAAAATTACACACCTGCGAAATAAACTCAAATTTGGTGGCCACAGCCATTGATTAACCCGCCAAACGGGTAAACAAAACAAACCCAATATTCTGATGGACAGAAGCACACACAAACAAACGCGCGAGTTTTCCGTTATATAACTCGACAAAACTAGAAAGTCCGCAATCATGTTACAATACAATTATTTACAGTGAAAAGTATTACAGGTACATATCAGCGATATGGAAGTTGTCATATTTATCATGTTTATCCCCTCAACACAGTGCGTATGTGCCGTGAAACACGGTGCCGTGAAACATTTTTGATATCCTGTCAATACGACCTAATCACCGCGTATGAATATATGCGGTGATTGTGGTTACTGTTTTGGCATTTTAAAGCCATTTGTAGGTGTTGACGGGATAAATAGAATAGTAGGTTAGTGCCGTGAATGGGAAAAATATCTGACGCGGCACGGAAACGGGATGTGCTCGGCAGAGCCTTGCTCATCCCGTTTCCTAAGCCTTGCCAGATATTTTCACATTCACGGCACTAACTTACTATTCTCTATTTATCACATCGCCGTATTTCACTGATATTGCTATCGACATCAAATAAACAGCGGTAACGCCTCTGACATGCGCTATTGTCGGTACGCATGAAAGAAATATCGATGGATATCCACTATGTAGTGTGTGTATTTGAGTACAGACGTACCATGCGTGCGTGCATTTATAAATGAGCGAACTTAATTTAGGGACCGGACATAATCATCTGACTAAGCTTTGTTTTCTATATAAAACTCCGCCACTTATTTGAATCATCATTACATATAGGATAAATATATAAATATATTTGAATCATCCGTTTAACGTATGTCGAAACCACCATTGTACACAACAGATAAATAGAGAGAATACATATGTGTTTTCGTTAACATTTTAAGGAATCACGGTTATTGCTCATGATACCAAAGTGGCAATTCAAGTTGCGTATCAACAGTATGATAATGTCAATTAACACGTCCGTTAATGGTAAATGAATGTTTATTTAGCCCGAAAATATCATATCTAAAGAATAGACGAACAAAAATAGGTATCCTTATATTACAACACAACCTGTTCAATATATGGAATCATCTAAAATTCATCATGGACGAATCCATGTAAGTTATGTAGGCTGAAATGGTTAATTGTCATCATAATAATAATCGTTCATTCTCTCAGGTCACATACTGATGTACGGGAGTGGATTATAATATCGAGACTGACCGGCGGTAACGGTCTGCAAAGGCACAGTAACTCACGTGTACGTGATACGGGTTATTGACTATATCGACGATGAGGGATTATTTACCAGATTAATAATTAGTACGACTCCGCAGAAAAAAAGGGGATGATGTCTGTACGTAAGCCTGGTCACACCTTGGTCAGGTATCACGAGTTACCACTTGGTTACTCTCTCTCTCTCTCTCTCTCTCTCTCTCTCTCTCTCTCTACTGGCCCAGATGATGACACAACTGGCGATTTGAACTGACATCTCCCCTGGTAATTCCACGGGACCGTGATCATGATGATATACTGAACTGATGGCATGTTTGGCAACCGTTCCCTTGAGATCAGTACACACTGGTTATTGTGCGAAACTGGGAGTATTTGTTACACGCAGGGGAATCGACGTGTTCGTAGGTGGACGTTTTTTGTCCCCTGTATCGTTAGAGCCGGAGGCATATAGTGTTTAGACTGTGTGTCCGTGTGTCCGGCACATTAAGAAGTTCGCCGGAGTTTCGAAATTATGTTATAACTTTTATATCCCTTGAAGGATTACTTAAATATTTCAACACAGTATACTTGTGGACAAATGCCACACATCCATGCTGCCCTTAATATGACATTGACCTTTTGACTATGACAACTTTGAACTTTTACCCGCATTAAGACGTTCGCCGAAGCTTCTCATTTCTGTCATATCT
This sequence comes from Conchocele bisecta, assembly GCA_029237695.1. Lineage (NCBI taxonomy): Eukaryota > Metazoa > Mollusca > Bivalvia > Lucinida > Thyasiridae > Conchocele > Conchocele bisecta. The sequence continues at coordinate 50,064,734 of CM055272.1, read as the reverse complement.
TCTATATTCCTTGATGGAATACTTTAATATTTCAATACATCATACTTGTAGACAAATGCCACACATCAACACTGCCCGTAATATGACCTTGAAATTATGACATTCATACATGTGCTTGTGAATACTTATCACTTTGGTTAATAAACTTTGCTACAGTTTCTCCAATCTGCCGCCAGGCGCATTCGTGTGCCGACAGGCCACGTTTGTTGTTTGGATATATGAACAGCAAAAGCAGCTGATATCAGATGACTCATATTATTTTTATCATTTAATTTATTATTATTCCACCGATTTCGAGGAAATAAAGCGCACGGACCGCGCAAAAGTGTGTAAAATCTTCGACAGCTGGCCTCTTCCGAGTTATTCCGGCCAGTTCCCCGAGCACTTCAACTCGGAACAGTCATATTTATTAATCTGAAACTGCTGATGTAAACAGTTAGAATTATAGCAGTTAGTTCGAATAAACATGATAAATAGGTCCCACCAGACTGAAGTGCCACGTATAATGGGCGTCCGAGAAACAATGCTCTTACACCCAGTGTAGACCTGACATCCGGAGTGGTATATCGTCTCAGTTAAACTTTCAAGATCCGTGATAATCGTCGCAGTAGCTCAGTGTTTATATGTGACCAGTCTTGAAGGCACGTAGCACACGGCATGTCTGTATGTTTCATTGGCTATTTAAATGTACATATCCACTCAGTAGGCACAAACTATTCTTTATCATGTTTATAGGATTTAAATAAGTGTACAAAATCCCCCCGGACATACCCCCCACCCCCCCCCCCCCCCCCCCCCCATGATTTGTGACACTGGAGGACAAAATCCCCCCGGGTCTAAAATCACAGGTATGACATAATCCCCCCCCCCCTCCCCCCATCAAAATTCAAGGTGAGGACAAAATCCCCCCCCCCCCGTCCAGAATCAAGTTAAATCATATTCAATACTTTTATTTGCACAATAAACATCAAACATCAAGCACATTTAGTGAAGTATTTTCAGTTGCACAATCAAACAAGCACATCTAATGAAGTAGTTTCAGTTGCACAATAAACGTCAAACAAGAATATGTATGTATCATTTGTACATTTGTATACTGATGTCGGTCCCAAAACATATTGTTTTTTTTTAATTTTGATGGGGGTGATTATGTCCTACCTGTGATTTTGGACGGGGGGATTTTGTCCTACCTGCATTTTAGACGGGGGTGGGGGTGGGGTGGGGGATGGGGAGTTTGTCCTCCTGTGTCAAAAATCATGGGGGGGGGGGATTGGTATTGGGGGATGTCGGGGGGATTTTGTCCGTATCCCGCTATATAGATATAATTATTTAGAATATTTAGTTTACTGATAGTGACGCACGTTGTTGTATCAGGCTATTTTCACATGCAAATGAGGCATGGTATTTTTTAATTATTTATACTAATTAAACGCGTTGCCTGAACATATACTATTTTCGAGAGATTATAAAGTATGATAATTGCACATCAAAAGATAACTGATATCAGTGTGGAAAGTTACGTGTGATATAAAATGCATGCTAATGCCAATCAATACGTGGGTTAATCATGGTAATGGTGAATGTATGTTTATTTTGTCTCAGATGAGGTCTCTGCTATAAAGAACATTTTGTGCCTACTGAGTGGGCATGTACCTTTAATCTGGTAGATTGTGGCATTTATATAGTATATTATTATACCTAAATGCAATTACTAGGCGTTGCATTGGTCAATTTCATATCACGTGATAAACAATATTCTACAGAGACGTCCGCTTCACAACGCAGCGGGCAATTCACAACGCAGCGGACAATATTAGAGGAGATTCTGAAATACCGACGTTAATCATGTTCATAATTAATATTATTCGGTATAATAAATTAAATACCGCCCTTTGTTGAGAGGACTATTTATTGTGTATTATTTCCCCTCCACAATATTCCCCTAAATGTAAATACTTTGATTTAACGACGGCACTGGCTCGATGACTTTGCATGCCGGGTAACATTACCCTAAACAAGAGCAGTATTTATGAACTTGGCCTACTCTGTTCACAATACGGCCGATGGCGTAGGGTAACTGACAAAACGAAACGAATGATCTCAAATATTAAAACGTAACGAGTCTCAACATGTCGACATAGTTTCACATTTTTTTGACATGTAGTGATATTTAAGTCGACATACTTGCGACGGATAAATTATGTTAACATCTCGATATCTCGATATCTAATATATACCACCATATGTATCGTGTCATCAGTATCTGCACTGTGGATAGTTTGATCTTTATTCACAAATTCGGAGTCGATTCAAGTTACTTAGGCGTGACAGTGTTAACATAGAAGCATCACAATCATCATGATCATTAGAGCGGCATGATATTCCATGCAATACACATATGTCCGAGGTTGGATTACAAGCTCTTCTAGGTCACACGAGGTCATACACGTGATGCAGCGACTAGTAAGCCCTGATCAGTTTGCACTGTAAAATACTCATTACTCTAGCTGGACATAAATACAGAAGGACAATGGTAATTGGCGGGTAATTGAATAAATACCGGTACTTGGCATGTAGATTAAAGGTACATGCCCACTCAGTAGGCATACACTGTTCTTTATAGGAATTAAATAAGTGTATAACTATTCCACCAGTTCTAAAAAATAAGAGTGCCCTATATACAGATATAATCATAAAGTAATATTTATTTTACTGATAGTGACGCGCGGTGGTATTAGGTTATTTTTATATGCAAATGAGGCATGATATTTTTTAATTATTTATACTTAATTAAATTCCGTTACCCGAAAATAATTATATTTGGACAGATTATAAAGTGATATTGCATATCAAAAAATAAATACAGAGAATAAATAGTAGTGTCCGTTAACATTTTAAGGACACACGGTTATCGCCTCTGATATCAGTGTGGACATTTTCGGCTGATATAAAATGTATAATAATGTCAATCCATACGTGGGGTAATGTTGAATGAATGTTTATTTTGCCAGAAAATGTCTCATATGATGTCTGATATAAAGAGCATTTTGTGCCTACTGAGTGGGCATGTACCTTTAAAATCAAACAATATTTTTTCACATTATCACAATAAAACAACGCCGTTGACGTATAGCAAGGTCTGTTGATGATACCGAGATAGTATATCATGAAATATAGTAAGTATATCAATGAAATAATGATGTTATTGTGAAAATAAAATTATATGGGAATTTATATGGGGATAAAATATGTTTGAAAAATAAAATGGAATGTGTGATCGATTTTCAAAATATAACTTTTGTTTTCTTAGTTTAATACATCTTTTCCAAGCTATCTACAATACAATCAATATGACTTGGGCGTGGGGTGCATGAAAACTAGTACAATTTTGCGATATCGAGTGCTACTGGCTGACCCGATTGTTGTGTATCGTAATTCACGACACGGTGGCCTGGATTATCCGCGGATTGCTACTCTCTGACCCGATTTCACACGAGTGTGTATTTATAATTAGCGTGGGGTAATTTGTTTGGTGTATTTTGATTTGTAACCAGCTGCACGCCGTCACGCGCCTGTCAAATACTACGGACGGATAGAAGGCGGAGCTTCGTCAGTGAAGGTGTTTGGACAGATGGTCATTATGCTGGTGTCATATGGGTATTTCGGTGTATTTGCGTGGATAATACTTCTAGTTATACGTGCAACTCTCTTCGCGGGAGGTGACGTACATTGTACATGTATATAGGTAACAATGCCCACAAACCACCAGAGATACCGAAATAACACATAACACACCGATATATGAACCGTTATTCAAGAACCTGTGACGCAGACCAGTGCTAAAGTGGCGGGACAATTTTTTTTAGATAAAATGACGTAGGTTTTATTACCAGATTACTGACACAATTGGGCGGCCGGAAAACTTCGAAGAACTCTTAGATTTGTGAGTATTGGAGCATTTTTTTCAGGCGCAATACAAGTGCAATATAAGTGCGCCCCTTAGAGCAAATACTGGATTTGTGACAGTAATTGCTATACTTGAATACAAAAACGAATACAGAATCGTTTATTTTACGCCCCCGCCCTCCCCGGTCTCGTTAGACATGTTAGAGCCGGGAGGTATTATATTGTTATACATGTTAGAGCCGGGAGGTATTATATTGTTATACATGTTAGAGCCGGGAGGTATTATATTGTTATACATGTTAGAGCCGTGAGGTATTATATTGTTATACATGTTAGAGCCGGGAGGTATTATATTGTTATACATGTTAGAGCCGGGAGGTATTATATTGTTAGACATGTTAGAGCCGGGAGGTATTATATTGTTTGGACTGTGTGTCCATCCGTGCGTCCGGTTAAGCAGTTTGCAGGAGTTTCTCCATTCTGCCACCGTGCGGGGTGTGGGGGGGGGGGGGAGGGGTGCATTGCTCTCAGAAGTTTATATGTGTATCAATAGCAGGGCTTCTCAAATTTCAGAATGCCAATCGGTCCGGACGTAATTGTCAGCCCGAAGGGGCCGGTACGATTAGGGCTACGCCCCTCCCACCCCACCCCCGCGCCTCTCATGTTTTATATTATTTTTGTCTAATAATCATGTTATGGCAGCATATGATAATCGTCTCATAAGAAGATTGTTATGTGTCCTCTTGCTGAATCTCGCGGTTTTTTATTACTGACCCGATCACGTCGTACATAATATGCACGTGTGTTAATCATTGCTGATTGTGACGTTTGGAGGGCGAGACATCAAAGGTTACAAGGTCGTGCCGATCTGACCTTTGATACACGCCGACGCGATGTCAACAGAGACACACATTTACGATCAATTACTCAACACATATGTATCCATTTCGTGACACTATTACGCATGGAATAAAATAGAACTTTATTTAGTAAGATTTGGCTCTGGAATTGTCTTTCGCACATAATTATTCCATAACTTTATGACATCGAAATTTAAAAGTAGGAGGTGCAGAATCCCCGAAAAAAGGTAAGGCAAAAACCGGCGATGCGATACAGTAACCAATAAGATATATCGAAATATGTTCCCTCCCCCACACAATAAACATGTATTGGTAGCACATAATAATATTCTCCTAAGACGACGATTATCATTGTTTTTTGTCAAGAATTATTGGTGTTTGTCCACATTTGTTCTACTTCTTAATAAAAACATGTTTCAGGAGCACATGAGAATCGTCTCCTATTTGTACATGTACGTGTCCTGTTAGGGACATTTTACAATCTCATGATCTCGCGATATCGAGCATACATGTAGGTTGATCGCGAGATTGCGAAGTATGATCGCGAGATTGCGAGACGAAAACGCGTGATTTTATCATATTCAATCTTGCATTTTCGCAACCTCGCCCACAGGTGGAAGATAGCGCGTTTTTGCTTCGCGATCTGCATCAACACGCATGAGCAAAACTAACCCGACTTTTCTGTCTGTAACACAAGGTAAGACGCCCTGCACTACCTGCGGTTTATAATTCGGGTTACAGCAAACTATATTTCCAAAAGCGTAAGGCGAGATGGCGAAAACCCGAGACGATTCTCATATCTGAGACGATTTGCATGTTTTCGCAAGACGGAAACATTGCGAAACGACAGCTCTAGACGAATCATAATGCTGATTGCTTTATTTTGGATTGCGGATGGCAGACGTACCTTTATCCAAACTGTAGATCCCGATGAGCCGGCCGATGAGCCGGCTCAACGGGATCTACGCATTCATTTGCAATTTGCATTTGAGATACATGCCACATGACCCTGGTGAATTCATGTGGTACGTATCTCAAATGTAATCCTATTGTATTGCACGTAACGAAGTCGGAAACGTAGGTTCCTAAACAGGGTCTCTATGAGTATGCGAAACGAAATGCACGTCTGTGTATTCAATTTCCGAATAGTTAAAGTATAATCTGCGAGTTAAACATCAGATACCGTAAATCTCGTGTTATGAACGCTTCAAGTAACAAACACGCACGAATACAGATACTATCGATTTATAACGAGGTGGAACATAATGCATGTTATTGACCAGTGATCTAGCGTAGAAATATGTAGAATGCACATGATTTACACGACTTATTTATTGAAAAGATCTGTTTATTGTAAGATCTATTTTGCCAGTATAGTCCGCAGACGATAACTTGCTACTTGTTTACAGACAAACCGATCATAAACAAAACACAGAATAGGTGAGACAGGTAAATATACCCGTGGCAATATTCCTTTTCAATATTGATTTTTGAGATTTGTCATCAAGTGTTATGTAGTCGAGGGGTTACAGTGAAGATAACAATGCCGTAGGTAGTGAGTTCGAATCTTAGTTTTTCATACATGTATACACATATATTTTTATTTGTTTATATTTTATTATATATTTCTTTTGTATGTGTGTTGCTATTACAAATTACATTAACTAAGCATGAGATAGATTACATGTAGAACGTTAGTCTCTCACTTTGAAGAAAACTAATAACTAAATGCACATACGTGTGTACATGAAGAATCTTGGAGTATGTTCTCGCAGATCATATCATATTGAGGTCAAACAGTAATAGTGATAACCCTCACCGTTTCACTTATTCCCTTCTCCAGCAAGCAGTCATAAAAAAAACCAGAATGATATCAGAAAAGTAATGCGTTTTGTGAGGTTCGAACTCTCGACCAGATAAAATGAACAAAAGTTCCGCTAACGTATGGATATTCTTCCGCTTCGATACCACTGAGCCACACTACATGTCTATTTTGCGCACCAAGATACACTATTATATTGACATGCATGCACGTGCACTTTATCATGTAGTTAGTATACACGAAAACGAGGCTATGATATGATAATACACCTGGTCTACCTATATTTGGACTCATCGATTGACCTCCAGCAACTTATTATCGCCTGTCATTTATAGAGCCACATAAGATACTACGACTACAACTTGTATATGTACATGTATCACTACTGAACATGGAAAGCGATACTATACTGGTGTAGGGAGTCTGTAAACTACGAGAGTTGTCCTATCCCGCCTCCAGCCTTCGTAACCCTGGGGAACGATTAACATGTCAAACTAGCTTTATCATCGTGACCATAGCATGGTGTCTACCGCGATCCGACAAAATGGGGTTATTCATGTGTAGACCGAGACCAGACAGTGCCACCGGCCAGTCTATCTATACACATCACCAACTTGAATGTTCGCAATTCGATCAGCCCGGTTTTATCAGATCGGGTCACATACGGGGTATACGGATAAGAACATGGACAATACTACAGTTGGAACAGTTTGCAGATTTTGATTCTCTTGCGTGTTAGATAAATCAGACGGCTGTGTAGACACTGCGCGGAAACTGGTTTGTAAGCTGTCCATGCGACTATACACATGACGTATATGCGCAGTCTGACCAGAACCTACCATGTTTATTATCAGTGAAACACCAACCATGCCTTGATATTACATATCTATTACGGGAATACGAGTACGCAATATACGAATACACGTATCTTTTAGCATTGTCATGATCATGATGATTGGCTATTGCTGCTTACACCGGCGTCATTGTATAACGCCAACAGACTACGTACGGGACGCCAAGTGGGACATGGCTCAATTTTGTCAACAAAATTCATTTTTGTGCCACAAAATTCAATTCTGTGTCACAAAATTCACAATTTCACAGAATTCAATTCTGTGCCACATTGTGTCAACAGAATTCAATTCTGTGTCACAAAATTCAATTCTGTGTCACAAAATTCAATACAAAATTCAATTCTGTGTCACAAAATTCAATTCTGTCAATTCTGCACACGCATGTAAGAAGGACTACCATTGGTCAGAAACTGCACTGGAGAAATGGGTCACGGTCGCCGATCTACACATTCAATGTCGATGATTCATTTCTCATTCTGCCGATGATTCATTTCTCATTCTGCCATTTTGCTTCAACTATCTCCAAACAGTCAAACGTTGGCAAACACATTCGTATTTAAACTCATTTGCGTTATAATTGTACACATAATTCATGTACATGTAGATCTCCCGCGAGTACTGACGTCATGTATTGTGTATCGCAAGGTACACCTGCCCCAGTTAAATCAATAATACACGCGCTGTTCTGACTGCTGTCTGTGTTTATAAACAGAATGTGTGTATTGGGCCATTTGAGGAAACCATTTGTAGTATTTGTGTAGATACCATGGATACTAAGATGGTGTATACTGTAAATAATGCATGTAGACACATAGTTGCGAACACGTAACTTCGCAACTAGTAGACACAGATCCAATACCATTTGTTTCACAAGGTTAGATCTACTGTTAGAATACGACGTCATCTAATGTCATTTTCGAGCATAAAACGTTACCTGATAAATAGAATACCAGGCTAATGTATTTTAATATCAAGTTTATCAGGCTCGACTCGGAAACGGTAGGAATTCCTCGGCAACCTCGGAATTCCTCGCGTTTCCTAGCCTTGCCTGATAAACTTGATATCAAAATACACTAGCCTGGTATTCTCTATATGGGCATGCTCTCAGTCTCAGGTCTAGCTATGTCCCGGCTACTTTATGTTTGACCCTGTTTAAATAATTGAGGGAAAATTCTGAATATTTTTCTTATTTCTCCTTCAAAGTATATATGCTTATATGGTGTGACCACTCATTTGTAATCATAATATAACCAAAATAACTGTCCATAAAGAAGTATAATATTGATATATTGGGTTATATTTTCGCATTGAAATATTTAAACCTGCAAGTGTACTCCACCATCTAGTAAAATGGACAAAGACCGATCTCAACCAATCAACGTAGAGATGACATAGACTATCCTACGCAAACTAATTTTTGTGGACAAAAATGAATTCTGTCCCACAAAACTGAATTTTCTTCACAAAACTCAATTCTGTCTTACAAAATTGAATCCTTTATAACAAAACTGAATTTTGTGACACAGAATTGAATTTTGTGACACAGAATTGACAGAATTGAATTTTGTGACACAGAATTGAATTTTGTGACACAGAATTGAATTTTGTGATTTTTAGTGTTACAAAACTCAATTTTGTATACATAATTAACCTGTCCTGCATGGCGCCCCGTACTACGCTACACACATTTATAGTTATATATCTATATTATAATGCAGTGCAGACATGTAGACTGGTGGCAAAACGACGGGGCGTATCTTATCACCATATTACCATAATCAGACTTACAATCACCATATTCACAACACAGGTGGAAGACTCGCACCTATGACACCAACAAAATGCCTATTAAAAAAAATCCCATTACCCCACCCACTTGGTCTCGTACATTACCATCTTCTATTTATAGAAAGGTGGGTAAGAATATGGCTATCATAGAAAGAACCCTCTCTTTTCCGATTCGCACAAACACAATAAACATCGATTAAATGTATAAAATATGTCTCTGGCAATCGACAAAGGTGTGTGAATATACTCACTTCAAATCGCTGTTTCAAGCATTTATTGAGTTATTCGCGTTTTGATTACCCCATCCAAAGCGAAAGTTGCGCGTACGAAAGAATCTCACACAGAATCGGAGGCCGTCCGGCGTGGATTATCGGTCATATTTGGCCGATAGCGGATCGCCAGCTCAAACTAATGACGTGCGCCATGACCATATCCATTAGAAACTCCAACCATACAAAGTTCGTCCAATTCTGATCGTTCACCGATCTAAAAAAAACACTTTTTTGTCTAATTTCGTTCATTATCTGGAACCGGGTCAATGCACCATCTTCCATAATACAACCGGAAGCGTATATGTAAAGAACATCTCTGATTGGCTAAATCTAAACTGTGATAACGTCATTCAACCTATTTCGGGATTCCGGAAGACATAATCTGATAGTACGCGAATCATGAATGAAAGTAGAAAAAATGTGTTTTTTAGATCGGTAAACGATCACAATTGGACGAACTTTGTATGGTTGGAGTTGCTAATGTATATGGTCGTGGTGCACGACTTTAGTTTGAGCTGGCGATGAGTTATTGGTCAAATATGACCGATAATCCACGTCGGACGGCCTCCGATTCTGTGTGAGATTCTTTCGTACACGCAAATTTCGCTTTGGATGGGGTATACACAATGCGAATAACTGAATAAATGCTGGAAACAGCTATTTGAAGTTAATATATTCACACACCTAATACCTTTATCGATTGCCAGAGACAGAAGTCATACATTTAATCGATGTTTATTGTGTTTGTGCGAGCCGGAAAAGAGAGAGCTCTTTCTATAATAGCCATATTATTTTTTTTGATACTCACCTTTATAAATAGAATATGGTACTGTACGAGACCAAGTGGGTGGGGTGATGGGATTTTTTTAGTATGCATTTTTTTGTGTCGTAGGTCCGAGTCTTCCACCTGTGATTCACAACCCACGATCAACGAGCAGGCAAGCAATGACTAACCGTCTTATCGGGACAAGCCCTACAAAGTTGTCTTGCAGCAAGCGTAGATAAAACATGGCGCCAAAAATAATAATTGAAGCACGTTATCCCGGGAATTACCTGTACACTTTGCAGGCTTTGCGCAACGCTAATCTACGATGCGCAACGAAGAAACCTGTTTACACGTGTTCGCAAGGTGTTGATATATACTAGGAAACTATACAATCACTTGGGAAAACTTTCAGAGCTTCACAAACCACCTGTAAATATAGCCTTTATTATACAAAAAAGTGCGCGAAATATGCATAAACTCGGCAATTTCCGTGCCACTTGTGCCAGTTAATGTCAATACATAGTTACATTACTTACTAATAGAATAACTGGTCAATAGCACGAATCAATGCGAATGATGAGTAGAATCTAACTTGAAAACCTGTTTTCAGCGTAAAATTCTATTCAGCCAACATAACTGACACACGTTATTCGCAAAAGGAGATAATTATGCATGACCTGCAAACATATCGCTATCACGTTATCCCGAACATAATTGAAATCAGTTACACCCCTGACTGATAACAATTAATAAATTTATCCTTAAATTGAAAATTTCTCCCTCAAAGTGTGCTTAGCAAGATAGGTATACTTTTCAATTTTTGGTGAAATAAGTTACAGAATTGTTGAAATTTCTACAGGATTAACGATTCGAATACGCCATCAAAATGTGCTTTAATATAGGAATAAAAAGTATATTTACATTAAAAAAAATAAACATTAAGGAACATAACGCCATATAAAGTTAATTTACTGAATATCATCTGAATATTGTGAAAAAACGGGGCAAGTGGGTGGCTTTTATTAAAATCTGTTGTAAATAGTGTTAAAAAACAATAAGTAATGATTTTTCTGCAAATATATAGAAATAACAAAGAATCTGGCATTATTGTTTAGGTGTGGGTGGGGATGATATTCAGTAAATTTATTTTATTTTGCCTATGCAATAAAACTGGGATGTTCTCACCCCTGCAAGTCCACGCTGTTTGCACCATTCCGTTCAAAAAGAGATTGGGTTTCAATGGTTAATAATTCATTTCTATTTCACTTCTTCTCCTGGTTGAGACAATATGAATAAATTAGTGCTCACATATTGGAGTTTTAAGGAATTAAATACAAGAGAGCGGTAGCGACCACAGTATTTAGTTCCTTAAAAATCAAATATGTGAACAATAACCTATTTACAGTTCAGCCTAGTTTTTGTCGTGCCTGCTTTAGCAGAGGCGCGACTATAGTCGGCGCTTTTTCCGTCGTCGGCGTCGTCGTCCGCATCGTCGTCCGTTTTTTGTGTAAGGCAAATGCGTTAAAGTTATTGTTTTTTCACAACGAGGTCAAATGCCTCGGCAGGCGCGATACCGCTTCCGTGGCGGAATTCTTGTATTATGCATCTCCCATCCGAGTATTGATTTTCCACTTCCTGCCGAACAATTAATGATTAAATCAGTAGCCTATTTCATCAACATTGCAAAGTATACTTTACTAGCAAAGTATACTTTGAGGGAGTAATCATTTATTTTTCCAGAAATGCATTATTTCATATAGAACTAACAAATGCATATATTTCATGATTAAAAGTATGCAGAATTATTATACTGAATTTATTACATTATCACAGCCATTAAATGGCTGTGATAATGTAATAAATTCAGTATAATAAAAATTAATACATTTTTCAAAAAATTTAAAATTTCTCCCTCAAAGTATACTTTGCTACTAAAATATACTTTGCAATGTTGATGAAATGGGCTACTGGTAATATGAAACTTATTGGGGTTAAATCTTACAATATGTGAAACAAGTGGAGCTCGATACTGGCCAGCGATTGACTTAGAAAGAAGGAAGAACTATAAATTGGGCATAAATGGTTAATATTTCATTTCTACTCGCGGTTGAGACTATGTACCTTACAACATTTGCGACCAGTGTATTCTCACATCACCCTGCGAATCAGCAGCGCAGTCTGATACGGGTCTATGCGATTCGCGATTCAGTGACCGAAACAGATGTACTGTCGTCGGCAACATGATCAGATTCTACCCCAAATATGACACATGGCATGTGATTCTGTACCTTCGGACAACTGCGTAAAATTCATGAAATATTTTTACACAATTTACAATATTTTCCGTAAATGGCGTCAAAAGATGACAATATGCCGCATGAACTCTGAAAATTTTGTCAACTTCTGACTTTATTTATGAAAAATATTGTGAACGTATTTAATGAAATTACGTTTATGTCCGAAGGTACAATATGACATGGCGTGTCTCATATGTATGTGGCACAGTTTTACTATTTGTTCAGTATTTATTGATATCAACAATTCAAATTCTTGATATCAGTAATTCCTATTTTAGATACATGTACATGTATGGAAACAAAAACAAGGCGATCGCCGGCGAAAGTCTCATCTACAAAGGTCAAGTTCACTAAGGTCAAGGTCACCCAAATGACACTGGGTGGATAGCCATCAATGTGATGAAGCTATTGTTAAAGTTTGGTAATGATATGATTCGGGATTAGGAGATATTCAACATTTGGATGCAATTTTTGACGCCAATGACGACTACAACATCGCTGATTTGTGACCGCTATGTCTCACATTCCACTAACGTTCCCCGAGACAATAACATTATGTAAGTCATACTTGTGATAAGTGTAGATCCATATCAGCCTGTGCATCCGCACAGTCTGATCAGGATCTGCACAGTTCGCCATTCCATCAAGGAGACACCCGTCGTGCTTCTAACAAACAATACAGACCGTTGGCTAGCTACAGGAGTATGATATTTGATCAGGAGCTACACTGGTCACAAATGCCATCAGCCCCATTTCTCCAGTCACAGCCACATAGTATGATGCAGTAAATCAAGTCCACGTACATGTATAATCTGGGTTTCGCTGTCACTACTCGTATCTCGCATCATTTTGATACCACTTTGGTCATGAATATCTTGGTTTATTACACGCTTGCGAGTTATTTGCATGGGTTTCGCTGTGCGAGAAAATCCGTAATCAACTCCTTACAGATAATTCACCGTGAAGACAACACCCATAATCGAACCCTCTTTTATTACAGTCAAAATAAATTTATTTGAAAATTTGGAAAGAATCTCAACTAATGTACAATGTTATTGTGATTGAACACATTCCAAACATGCACTCAAATATATCTAGCTCATAGCTTTCCATAACCAATTGATTTGGTTGGAGGAGTTCTACCCTTCACTTGTCTTATCTGTGGTAAAGACCTGGAGGACATTCACTGAACTTTGTACGTCTAAAATGTTCGTAAGTGCAAATTTAGGATCGTCTGGAAATTTCAATGACTATCATAAGTTTGTACTTATAAACAGTTGAGTCGCACAAAGTTTAGTGAAGCGGACCACAGACACCAACCAGATCGGGTTCTTTTTCAGGGCTGAATATATTATTTTTTTGGCGAATATTCAGTTCTGATTTTGGATTTTTCCCCGTGTCTGTACAAATGAAATGCAGGATTCAACTCCATTTACACTGCCTAAACTGACCCGAGTTGATGTTCGTTAAACACCATTAAATACATAAATACTATTGTCTATCTGTTTGTGCGTCTGTCTGTAGGTCACACACTGCTTGTACGCAGCATACATGAACCGTTTTGCAAATTGTATCCACATTATTGTGGTGGGTGGTTGGTCTGGCGAACGTGACGGCGTAAATTAATTACTTATAAAAATCACGATTTGCCTGGTTTGGCCCTCATGTACGTTTTGGCTCTTTGTTACCTGGCTGTTGAAATGGGTTATTGCCCTTTATATAAGTAGTAAGATTATTACTGATCCTACTTCTTTTGGGAGGGGACCAAGTGATTCTGGTGTGGCGAGGATCTGGCATCAGATCAGGATTATTCCGATTTCAGGGCTGAATATATAGTTTTTTGTCGAGCCCGCTTGCGGAAAGCGAGATATAGTGATCACAATTACGTCCGTGTGTCCGTGCGTGCGTGCGTGCGTGCGTCCGTCCGAAATCCGCGTTAAAGTTTTTAAATACCTTATATCTCTGCAGTCCTAAGTCACTTCATATACTTATGAGTCATCATCCATATATTCATTCTGCGTCCCACTCATGCGGCCCCAGTGCCCCTATGTCAATGTCAAATGACTTAGAAGTTTTCGTTAAAGTTTCTGTCAAAACTTGCGTTAACGTTTTCACATACCTACTATCTCTGTAACCGTAAGTCAGATTTGCTTGAAACTTTGTATGGTTATTGGGCATCAAACTTCAAATACATACACTCTGAGACCATCAAATGCCTCGGCGGGCTCGACATGCGGGCCGCGACCATCCTCGTTTATTGTAAATATTGTTCTGATTTTGGGATCCCGCCCCCCCCCCCATTTGTACATGTACTTGAACATGTACATATACTTGTACATGTAATATATGGGATTTAGTACTAAACCCATTGACCCGGCCTTAAATGACCTTAGATGTTGATAGGCCGTTAACCCCAATAAACAAACAAACATGTACTTGAACATGTACATGTACTTGTACAGGTAATATATAGGATTTATTACTAAACCCATTGACCTGGCCTTAAATGACCTTAGCTGTTGATAGGACGTTAAACCCCAACAAACAGACAAACACAAACCAAAACATTGTGATAAACCAGTACAACCATACCTACCATGATAAACATCTGGACACTCATTGTTGTGGGAAACAATATGATACCCACCATGGAATTTTGTCCCTTCGGACATCTGCGTCATTTCAGGAAATATGTTAACAAAATTTACAATATTTTTCATAAATTAAGTCAGAAGTTGACAAGATTTTTTCAGAGTACATACTCTGAAACTTTTGTCAACTTTTGACGCCATTTACGGAAAATTTTGTAAACGTTTTTCATGAAATTACGCAGATGTTCGAAGGTACAAAATCACATGTCGTTTCAAACATTTATGTATTTTCCCAGAATAAATGGTGTCCAAGTCTATCGGTTGTTACGGTAAGTCATATACCGCTCAGACTATTTTCCGGACACTTCACACATGTGTACAGTGTCCAGTAGCCTATTTCACCAACATTGCAAAGTATACTTTTCTAGCAAAGTATACTTTGAGGGAGTAATCATTTATTTTTCCCGAAAATGCATTATTTCATATAGAACTAACGACTATGTATTTGATGATTAAAAGTATGCAGACTTATTATACTGAGTTTATTACATTATCACAGCTAGCTGTGATAATGTAATAAATTCAGTATAATAAAAATTAATAAATTTATCCTTAAATTGAAAATTTCTCTCTCAAAGTATACTTTGCTAGAAAAGTATACTACATTTGAGATCATCAAAGACTCAAGCACTTGAAACTTTGCAGACATTGGTTACCCTGCGCTGCCTAGCGAAGGGTGAGTTCTACTCCGAGGCTGGCGACATTCACGGTGTCTCTAGGAGTTCGGTTTCTCGGTGTAGTAATGGTGTTGTCTCAGCTATCAATAATCAACTGGACAACATCAGTTTTCCAACCGAGGAATAAGACCTGGCCAACTGCAAAAAAAAAAGCCTTTTATTGTGTGGCCAGGATTCCGAACACCCTGGGCGCCGTGGATGGGACACTCAGTGTCAGTCCAATTCACTTTCCTGGTTTTCAACTTGCTGGACTAAGGCAGTTGATTTAACAGCTGTCGTCTGGTTGTCAAAGTCGGACCGGATGTTTACATTCAAAGGACTTGATGGATTTCCAATACTGAAGAATTCTTAAGAAGTTCGTAACTTAAGAAATTTTGTAAGCACATGTTAGTGAAACGCACGTAAGAAGTTCGCAAGAAGTTCGTACGAAAAGCCCCTGGAGTATCGTATTTTGTAATTGACAGACGGCAACCTTCACCGCTCGTGACGCATCACGTACATTGTAACATAATTTAATCAAAGTACTGAAAGCACTGAACATCGGGTACTACAAGATTAAACTAGATTGATTGATTGATTGTTGGTGTTGCAGTTTCATTAACCATTAAAGGTACATGCCCACTCAGTAGGTACAAAATGTTCTTTACGTCAGAGACATCATCTGAGACATTTTCTGGCAAAATAAACATTAATGCGCCATTATCCCACGTACTGATTGGCATTATTATACGTTTTATATCAAACGTAAATTTACACACTGATATCAGGGGCGATAACCGTGCTTGCTTAACATGTTAACGGACATTACTATTTAATCTCTGTATTTATGTTATGATGTGCAATGATCATACTTTAAAATCTGTCGAAAATATTATTTTTTCAGGTGACGCATTTCTTTAGTATAAATAATTAAAAAATATCAAGCCTCATTTGCATATAAAAATAGCCTGATACCACCGCGCGTCACTATCAGTAAAATAAATATTACTGAATGATTATATCTGTATAGCAAGCACTTGTAACGTTTAGAACTGGTGGTATAGTGACACAGTTATACACTTATTTAATTCCTATAAATGACATTTTGGGCTTACTGAGTGGGCATGTACCTTTAAAGCGCTGGAAACGACAATTGTCGTCTGCTGTTTTAAATATTTTTATATGTTCTCCTCAAAAACATACTGAGACGATTCTACTGCGCTGCCAAAACAGGTTTTTAAAGAGATTGAAATATACAAAATGAGCAGACGGCAATTTTCTTGTCAGTGTTTTAATGGTTAAGGGGTAAACTATTGATATGACACAAGTACAGTATGCACTGCTACAGTATGTACCAAAACATTGAACAACATTACAGATTATGCATAGCAATATCAGAAAGATACGGTAACACATATACAAGACATCATCAATTCAAGTATACATACAGATTCCAGATATCAATGATCATCATAGATATATTGAAAACTGATTGATGAGCCATAGTTACAAGAATTCCGCCACGGAAGCGATGTCGCGCCTGAAAATGCCTTGTCGGTACAAAATAATGTTGTAGCAGGATTTGTGTTAAAGTTTCTGCATTACTTTGACATCGCCATGTTTACTTCTGTTTTGTGAATGAAATAGTTGGCCCCGGATCGAGTATATTAAAACATACAAATGACGTCATTGGGGAAACCGCTAACAAAATTGTCAATGTATGGAAGCCCAAACTTGTTAGAATTATTTTTGTCGTATTTTCAGTACTTGCATTAATATGGGTATTAATCTACACTGGATGTGTTATGCTGTCATTAATTTGTCCCCTGACTGTAATTTATCACTTTAAATACTGACTTATTGACCCCCTTCCCTGAACGTAGAATTGACACTCATGTTGGCGTGTATTGGCCACCATAGACAAATGTCAATCAGGCCGAATTCGGGAATGTCACTAAAATCCGCTGTAAATCCATCGATAGAATGAGGATGTGTTTCGGAGAGTATTCGGAGGGGAGTTAACTCTGCCGAAAACTATAGCATGTTACTAAATTTAGCGATGACCGCACGATTTGTGCCGCAAATGGGGGAAAATCACAACTTGAAACCGCAACAAAATAATCCGATGTATTTTTCTACGTAGAACATCTGTTGTTGATATTGTTCAGTGCAAGTAGTTTTTCATAATATTATTTTCAATTAGCAGTTGCATTTGACAGTTAGACGTTGAGTAACACAATGCATTTTGTTGTTATGGTTACTCCAATATATCACTACGGACTATCCCATCGAGTGGGGTCTGGGGCGCGGCTAACTGTCCGAGGCGATTCCAATACATAGACTATACCCTATGTGAAAACCTAACTGCAAATACAACGCATACCGAGGGGAGACAATGAGCACGTGAATGTAAACCGTCTGATTCCGATCAACCTTACAGTATCGATTAATCAATGTATCACAAATAATCTAGTTAAATAATTATTATATGCATACTGATCTGGATCTACACTGTTTGAGATGCTCCTCCTCATGGTCGTGTAAATTAAAGCGTTTCGCTTTTATAAGAACATCCATATAATGTAATTATGTCCATGCAATACAAAGTGGCTTGCATGTACGCTACGTAGACAAATGCATCTCGGTAAAAATATTTTTTATACACTATTTGATGTACATACAGACTAATCCGGTCTACATTGTTCGTCCAGCAAATATACATGTCCTCCTGATATATTAATGTGTTTTTGTTTTTTTTTTCAAAAAAAAACCACAACAACAACACACGTGGTCACGTATCAAGACGATGTACTACTGTATATATTCATCACCTTAACAGACATTCTTCCACACCATATCATTTGATCAATGAGTCTGCACGCTGTTGAATACATATTACGCTGACTGATTAAGGATCTACACTGTTCATTTATTACGCTGACTGATTAAGGATCAACACTGTTAATTTATCATGTATCATATTGTTTACCGAGTAAACACATATTTACTATTCAATGCCAAGCACTACAGGAGGCGGTGTGTGAAAACAAGGCTTATCATCATGGGCAGCGTGAACCAGTAGCCCATTTCATCAACATTGCAAAGTATACTTTAGTAGCAAAGTATACTTTGAGGGAGAAATTTTCAATTTTATGATAAATTTATTAATTTTTATTATACTGAATTTATTACATTATCACAGCCATTTTGGCTGTGATAATGTAATACATTCAGTATAATAATTCTGCATACTTTTAATCATGAAATATATGCATTTGTTAGTTCTATATGAAATAATGCATTTCAGGAAAATAAATGATTACTCCCTCAAAGTATACTTTGCTAGTAAAGTATACTTTGCAATTTTGATGAAATAGGCTACAGATCTGCCTACACATGGGCGCAGTCTAGTCGGGTTCACACTGTCCACCATTAGTAAGTAAAATATATCCGTTTTTAACAGCATATCCAACTATTATTCAGAGGCAGGAAAGTATTGCTGATTTGGAAATATAATAGTAAACCATCTACTTAATAACTGTTCCCAAACAACGCCTACATGCTTATTGCTATATACATGTATACTGTATTTATGCACACATGTATCTGTAAATTTAATCATCGGTTATTTTACAACTAACTGAATAGCGAACAACTCTGTGACTTGAGCGGCAGTATCGTGGTCACACACCGTTTGAAACTTCATGAACACCTTTATTTCTCCATCTGATCAATATGACTCATCGAATAGATTGTGTCATCACAGAAACGCAGTACCGCATATCAATTATCTAAAACTGTTCTCCCGCATTAACATTTCCATTACAGAAAGTCTATAATTATACATGCACCTATTATTAATACTATTATATCTAAGATGCAGTGCACGTGAAATGAGAAAATACACGAATTTCAACAAAACCTATGTATCTAAAAATATGTAGTTTTAATGTAAACGGGCTTGGTCACAAAATCAAACGCGAAAAGGTTTTCTGTTGGTTAAAACAAAACATGTTCTCTGTATGTCTTCTGTAAGAACTACATTGCTACGTAAACCATGATCAATGGACAAACCAGTGGGGCAATGAAATCTTTTTTAGTGGAAATAGCTCAAATAGCACAGGCATTGGTATATTTCTAAATGTATCAGCAACATACGAAATCATAGATTATAAAGAAATAATTTCTGGGCGACTTAAAATGCTTAAAATAAAAGTTTCAGACTCGGAACATACATTAATAAACATATATGGACCTAACACAGATGATATTACCTTTTTAAAAACAGTTGAGAAACTTGTATAGGATAACAACAGCGAAACACTAATCATTGGTGGCGATTTTAATAACGTTATCAATTTTGATATAGATAAATTGAATGGAAGAACCGATACAAACAAAAAATGTTCCAAAAAAATAAATGATATAGTAGCTAATAATGAACTGTACGATATATATATATAATACAATACACAGAGTCTAAACGAGTTACCTGTTAGACTAGATTATTTTTTAATATCTTCGAATTTGTTAAACACAGTAACCAGCTGCAATATAATACCAGGTTTCTTATCAGATCATTCTGCAATTACACTCAATTTAAACCTAAGCAATGCAATAAGGGGACCGGGACACTATAAAATTAATAACAGTATTCTAATGCACGATTCATATAAAACAAATATAACGAAGACCATTCAAGACACAGTTCAAGATAATAGAGGATGCAATCCAAACACTATGTGGGAATTAATGAAAGGATCCATAAGAAGTGAATCAGTAAGATATTCAAGTAAACTAAAAAAGGAACAACGTAGCAACGAAAATAAAATAACAATGGGAAATTAAAAAATTAGAAAGTAGATAGTAGAAAACCCAATGAACCAAGATTTAGTAGATCAGCTAAAAGTCGAAAACAAATAAACTTGATGAAATAAATGAAGAAAAAACGAGAGGAATTATACTTAGATCAAAAGCAGAATAGGTTGAGGGGGGCGAAAAAAAAAAAATACTTCTCCACTTTAGAAACAAAACGATCCGAAGAACGTACAATGCAACAATTAATGATCGACAACAATATTGAAATGGATGAAAATAATACCCTTAAATACGCTAAACAATACTACGAACATATATGTAGTGAAGATATTAACCTATATCATGATGATAATTCTTTTTTTCAAAACGCAAATAACCAACTAAATAATAATGACAAAGAATCATGCGAATGTATTATTACCGAATACGAATGTAAAACAGCGTTAACAGATATGAAAAACATGAAAAGCCCGGGCTCAGACGGACCTACTGCAGAATTTTACAAATTCTACTGCAGAATTTTACAAATTATACTGGAATAACATAAAAGAATACTATATTGAATCTATTAACAACTCGTATGAACAAGGCTCACTAACAGAACTACAAACTGAAGGAATTATAACACTTATACCAAAGATACAAAAATATACACTATCCATTAACAACTGGAGACCTATTTCACTTTTAAATGTAGATTATAAGATAGCAACTAAAGTACTAGCAAATAGAATGAAGAAAGTATTATATTCTCTAATAAATCCAAATCAAACTGTTTTTTTAAAAGGTCGATATATCGGAGAAAATGTAAGAACTCTATTTGAAATAATTGATGATGCTAATGATAGTAATACACCACACTTATACCAAAGATACAAAAATATACACTATCCATTAACAACTGGAGACCTATTTCATTTTTAAATGTAGATTATAAGATAGCAACTAAAGTACTAGCAAATAGAATGAAGAAAGTATTATATTCTCTAATAAATCCAAATCAAACTGTTTTTTTAAAAGGTCGATATATCGGAGAAAATGTAAGAACTCTATTTGAAATAATTGATGATGCTAATGATAGTAATACACCAGGTCTTCTATTTTTCGCAGATTTTCAAAAAGCTTTTGATAGCTTTGATCATAAATTTATAATTAAATGTCTAAAGTACTTCAACTTCGGAGATTATTTTATCCAATGGGTATCTCTTTTATATAAAGAGGCAAAAAGCTGCATTTCAAATAACGGCAATTTTTCAGATTTCTTCAAAATTAAAAGAGGTGTAAGATAAGGCTGTCCTATTTCATCATATATTTTTATTTTATGTATAGTAATACTATCTCGAAAGATCGATAATAACGAAAATATTGAAGGACGAAATATTGGTCGCAGCCATATAAAACAAACGCTTTTTGCAGATGACGCCAGCTTTATACTTAACGGTTCCGAAAAATCATTCAATGAATTAGTAAAGACCTTAAATTCTGTTGCAGTTATATCCGGCCTAAAACTAAATAAATCAAAATGCACAATACTAAAAATAGGATCCCTTAAAAATAACGCAAATGCGTGGTGCAACAGTAAACACTACACATGGACATCAAATCAAGCCTCCACTTTATGAATAAATTTTAGAAACAGGAAATCAGAACTGCATGGACTAAATTTAGATAAAACAATAAAATCGTTCCAACATGTGCTAAACAACTGGAAAAAATGGAACCTTACACTAATCGGAAAAATAGTTCTTAAAACTTTCGCTTTCCCAAAGCTTGTATATCCTTTAACAGTCCTCACACAACCAGCAGACAAAACAATATCCGAAATAAATAACATAATGTTCAATTTTTTATGGGATAGAAAACCAGACAAAATATCAAGAAAACTATTATTCAAGACTACAAGGATTACGGTTTAAAACTGATTGATATACACTCATTTGTTCATTCACTAAAAACCTCCTGGATAAAGCGTATTAAAACATCACACAGTAATTTGAGCAAAGCCTATAAGGCCGAACTAAATAAATACGGCGGAGAATTACTCTTTAAATGCAACATTAATCAGTGCGATGCAAAAATATGTGTAGAAAATATACTTTTTTAAATGAACTAATTATTTCATGGAGTAAAATCAACTTTAAAATGTTATCTGAAGTTTCGCATAAATGAAATGAAATTATATGGAATAATTCAAATATAAAGAATTTAAACGGAAATACCATATTTTATAATGATTGGTTTAGCAAAGGAATCATGTTCATTAAAAATATATATGATTACAGAAAAAAAGACTTTTACACATTTCAAGAAATAAAACAAGTGTTCAATTTAGATACCGGTGATTTCCTAAAATATTATTCGCTACTAGGAAGCATTAAACATGATTGGAAAACTAAAATTAAGTCTTAAACAATAGATTACAATACACCGAACTTCCTTTTTCAAATAATAACATCAAAGGAGATATTAAATAAGTAAAGTAGTATACAAAAAGCAAATAGAACAATATAAAACAACAACTAACAAACCTCTCGTTAAATGTGAAAATGAGCTTAACAATCAAAATATACAATGGAAATAGATATTCACCATACCATTTAAATATACCATAAGCACAAAACTGAGAGAGTTTCAATACAAATATTTAATGCGAATTATTCCAAACAACGCATTTCTATTTAAATGTAAAATAAAACCATCCAATTTGTGTGAATTTTGCAATATGTCTATTGATTCAAACAAGCATATGTTCTGGGAATGCATACACATACAAGCTTGCTGGTTAGATATAAACGAATTGCTAAACCGAACAATACAGTATAATACCTTAATAAACTATGAAACCATTTCATTCTGTATTATTCAGGGACACATGTAATTGTAAGAAGAAAATACCAATTATTGGGTTCATAATTCTTTTGGCAAAATACTTTATTTTCAAATGTAAATTTAACACATCTCTACCACTAATCCAATCTTTTAAATTAAATGTCACAAACACAATCAAAATAGAAGAAACAATTGCCTTTATTAAGAATAAAATGAATATATTCAACCAAAAATGGAATGATTTTATTTTAACTATCTAATACTATCAGTTCATTATTACATAGTCATTAACACACCTTTTTGTAAGAACCATATACTTAAGTTACAATGGTGAAATTACCCTGATAGTCAGGAACTTTTAGAAATATTTAAGCGTACAACTCTGACCTACTTGAAGAATATACTGGCGTTGTAAATAACATCACTATATTCTACCTACAACTATGATTCAAACTAAATACATCACTCCATTTATCTGTCTCCATTATCCATTATCTCCATTTATCTGTTATGTTTTTCTTGCATTGAATCACATTCCCAAAAACATCATTGACGCATGAACTATGTTGTCATGAAACTGGTGTATATTTTGATATCATTTAGTTTAGTCTTGTAATATTCTACTGTGTTCTTACATATCACCTAAACATAGCAAATTATATTTCTAGTATTTTCTTTTGCACAATTAAATCAGTAGGTGAAATGTTACAAAGGATCTACTTTACGTTTATCATCCAAATGCACTGAGAAACTCTTATTTTTGTTGATATTATGTGACAATACGAAGCATGTTCTTTAATATATGTCCGTCAACAGTATCCATTCAAGCTTCACATTTTTGTTCATGTATATCGTGTCTATTTCCTATTCTTTGTGATATAATACATGTATTAATGAATACATATAGAAATGGAAAAAAAAAATTGTTGAAGACTGTTTTTAATTGTACGTAATAGTTACATTGTATAGTTCATATATTGAATTTTTAATAAATCAATTTCGTAGCGAGCGCTAGCGAGCGAGAAATTAATTTCTTAAAAATTCAATATGTGAACTATAACGTACTTATCGTTTACCCAGCCCAGTCGCGAAGCTCCTCCCTAACAGTGATTTCGAATCGATATACTAGCATGAGATTGGCGGTGTGACACGAAGTGAGCGCGTGTGTGGGCGGTTATATGCTTTGCGTATCGTGAACTGATGACAACAAGGCGTACAATCAGTTCTAAATATAGCGCTCAACATTTAATGATTAATTTGATATATATTGGTGAAAGCGTCGCAATATGCGATTAATTGAAATGCCGTTCTTGCATTGGCCGATAAACTAGGGCAAACGATAATGACAGGTGTGGGTTTTGACAAGAGCCGCATACGAGTTCAATGATACGGAGCCCAGCAGGGGACGTATACTTTTTTTTTATTAATTCGTTCCCACGAAATAACAATTAGTTCCCTCAATTTAACAATTCGTTCCCACCTCAATTTAACAATTCGTTCCAACGAATAACAATTCGTTCCCATGGGAACGAATTGTTAATTCATGGGAACGAATTGTTATATTGTGGGAACGAATTGTTAATTCGAGGGAACGAATAGTTAAATTGAGGGAACGAATTGTCATTTTGTGGGAACGATTTGTTAATTCGATGGAACGAATTGTTATATTGCGGGAACGAATTGTTAATTCGAGGGAACGAATTGTTAAATTGAGGGAACAAATTGTTATTTCGTGGGAACGGATGGTTAATTCGAGGGAACAAATTGTTAAATTGAGGAAACGAATTGTTATTTCGTGGGAACGAATTAATAAACAAACTCGATGTCCCTTGCGGGGCTCCGTACAATGACACAATATCAACATGGTACATGCAGTTGCAAGGTGTTCCATACAAATACATATAATAAATTATGCTTGTCTATCTATGATACGCTTGTGTGGATATCCTGTGTGAAAACTGCTGCATAATTCAGTACAATTCAGTATTCATTGTTCATCCATGTATATTGTTTCTTGCATGTATGTTGTATATATTTCCTTGTCGACGAGAAACTATTTGGTTTAAGTCAATAAATATTATTCTATTCTATTCTATTACCATTATTCTGGTTGCCATGTTATATGTTTGTGTTTGTGTAACCAAGCGCCATTATGATATTGACATATACCCGCAAACAGTGTCAAACAGAGCTCCAGATAAGGTGCGTATTTGCGTAAATACCCAATTAAAATAGCCAAACACCCAATTGAAATCAGAAGTAGTGAGTATCAAAAAGCAATGAACAATTTGTGGTATCTGTATCATGCTACAGAAAACAATAAACAGACCACAAATATAGCATATTTTCTTATTTTTCCATGAAAACACATCTTGGTATTTCATTAGAATTGTCTCCAAGGAGACAATTCTAATGAAATGCCAAGACATGTTTTCATTTCGAAGCAAACTATTCAATAATTGCTCTCTCTTGATGTGTAAACAATAGTGTGACGGTCAGACGGACGGCCAGACGGACGTACAGACAGACAGACAGGACGAAACATTTTAGACACCGCCGATTTTGGGCGGGGCCGTAAAGAGTTCGTGACAATGTTTATCGCCTTTGATTTTGTTTGGTGAAATATATGACAAATATGTTTTGATAATTTCCCCATGCTAAATATAAATATACATCTTGTTTGAATAGATGGTCATTGGTTTGGTGTCATACGGGTAGTTTTGGGTAATACTATTGGTAATGCTACTGATGATCAAACATTACACACGACAGAAATCGCCAGTTATCTACACATTCACCGTTCCAAACTTTCGGCCCCCTTTTATACTGTCAAAATACCCATAAAGGAACAAAGGAATTAACATAACCAAACTGATACCTGTAAATCGCGGGAGGTGACGTAAATTGTATGTTGGTAACATGTTCCTACGAATTGTTATATCGTGGGAACGAATTGTTAATTCGAGGGAACGAATTGTTAAATTGAAGGAACGAATTGTTATTTCGTGGTAACGAATTAATAAAAAAAAGCAATGTCCCCTGCGGGGCTACGTACAATGCAACCTCTCTACAACAGCCACCCATGGGAAGATGCAAAATTGGCTGTTATAGAGAGGTGGCTGTTGTAGGGAGGTTAATGCTGAATACAATTTTATCGTCTGATGTTTATTTATTTTCTTCAATAATTTTATTGAGAAAGAAGGCAAAATCAACATCAAACGACAATGTTCATGCTCAGCAGTGTAAGGGTTAGATATTGATGAAATCATCCACTTTGTTTATAAAATAGCGGCTGTTACAGAGAGGTGGCTGTTGTAGAGAGGTGGCCGTTCGGGGAGGTTCGACTGTACCATGAAGACATTTCAATACAGTATTAACGTATGCATTCAATACATGCATATGGCAACATGAGGCATCTTGTTGCAACAAAAGGAGATAGTGTGAACATGTACATGCAGGACTCCAGATAAGCAATTAGTAATTGAGTATTGTCACTCCATCATTTCTGAAACAGTTGGGTATTTCAACATTTTAATTGGGTAAAATAAAATCACACTACTGTTTACACATCAACAGACCGCAATTATTGAATAGTTTTCTTCGAAATGAGAACAGGTCTTGGCATTTCATTTCAATTGTCTCCTTGGAGACAGTTCTAATGAAATATCAAGATGTGTTTTCATGGAAAATAAGAAAAATATGCTATATTTGTGGTCTGTTTATTGTTTTCTGCAGCATCATAAAGGTACCACAAACTTTTATTGCTTTTTGATACTCGCTAATTCTGATTTCTATTGGGTTTTTGGCAATTTAAAATTGAGTATTTAAGCAAATACGCAGCTTATCTGGACATGGATCACTGCATACATCATGACGAGCTAAACGCATGCTACCGTTGCACCGAACAATGTAGATCCTGATCAGAGTTTAGATTAGTTTAGATTCAGACTGCCCAATACAGTGGAACCTCTCTAAACCGGACACAGATACAGGTTAGTTGTGCTTAATTCCGGTTAGGTTTCATTGCCCGTTATCTCCCATGTTAATGTATGTTCATGATCACAAACCACTCACGCTTGTCCTGAAGTAGACATCTCCATGTTTTACTGTGGGACCTCTCTAAACCGGACACCCTGGGGACCTCCCAGGGTGTCCGGTTTAGAGAGGTTCCACTATATATCCATGTACGAGAATGCACAGGATTACTAAAATAAATAATATTTTTAAAAATGACTTAAAAATGTCCATATTTTAACTCAAAATAATCAATTGTACATGTAGAACTTCATAAATCACTTGAAAACGTGTATTTTTTATTGGATATGCTGACTTAATAAAAATTAATTGCACAACAAATTACTAGGAAAACAATCTAAAATATAAATATATTTTTGTAAAAGTCCTTTCATTAATTGATTCCCAGTATGCCCCCTGCTTATCTTTGTTTCTGATAGCAGGCATTTGAATACTATAGTCTGTTTCACGAAAGCTGCCCAAATTTTACGGCCATATAAACAATTCAAAAACCATATTTATTTCGATAATATTAAATTGAAGGAAAATTTAAGAATGAGCCTTCTTTTATTTCGTGAAATTTGGTCAAATATTGATTTTATTACGAAAACAAAATTTCCCCATGTTAAATCCCCATAGACATCTTAACATGGGGACATTTTTTAGAATTTCAGAAATACTGGACCGATTTTTAAAATTTAACTTTTGTTTTCTTAGTTAGATCATTTCCAAGCTATCTAGCTAGGTTTCGGAGTCAATTTAAAAAAAAAAGAGTTTTTTTTACTCCTCCCACAAGTCCTCTACCTCTTTTTCCCCCATGTTAAATTCCCATAGAGAAATAAATTTTTCGTAATAAAACCAATATTTGACCAAATTTCACGAAACAAAAAGAAGGCTCATTCTTAAATTTTGCTTTAATTTAATATTATCGAAAAAAATATTGTTTTTGCATTGTTTATGTAGCCGTAAAATTTGGGCAGGTTTCGTGAAACAGACTATAGTATAACGCACGTGTTGTAAAGGTACATGCCCACTGAGTAGGCACAACATGTTCTTTATATCAGAGACATCATCCGAGACATTTTTGGCAAAATAAACATTCAGTCACCATTACCCCAAGTAGTAACTTTAATTATTATACATTTTATACCAGACGTAAATTTTCACATTGATATCAGGGGCGATAACCGTGTTTCATTAAAATACTAACGGACATTACTATTTATTCTCTGTATTTATTTTTTGATGTGCAATGATCATGCTTTATAATCTGTCGAAAATATTATTTTTCAGGTGACGCATTAAATTAATATAAACAATTAAAATATATCATGCCTCATTTGCATATTAAAATAGCCTGATACCAGTGGCGGGTCCAGGATTTCACCAAGGGGGGGGGGGGGGGGCACATACACCGCCGTGCTAATGTCACACTGGTACATATGCTACACGCCGTGCTAAGTCACACTGTCATCATGCCTACACGCCGTGCTAATGTACACTGGTCACATGCTACACGCCGTGCAGTCACACTGGTTCATATACAAGCTACACCGCCGTGCTAATGTCACACTGGTCACATACATGCTACACCGCCGTGCTAATGTCACACTGGTCATATACAAGCTACACCGCCGTGCTAATGTCACACTGGTCACATACATGCTACACCGCCGTGCTAATGTCACACTGGTCACATACATGCTACACCGCCGTGCTAATGTCACACTGTTCACATACAAGCTACACCGCGTGCTAATGTCACTGTCACAATACATGCTACCGCCGTGCTAATGTCACATGGTCACATACATACTAAACCGTGCTAAGTCACATGTCACATACATACTACACCGCCGTGCTAATGTCACACTGGTGGATACAAGCTACACCGCCGTGCTAATGTCACATGGTCACATACACACGCCGTGCTAATGTCACACTGGTCACAGACATACTACACCGCCATGCTAATGTCACACTGGTCACATACATGCTACACCGCCGTGCTAATGTCACACTGGTCACATACATGCACACCGCCGTGCTAATGTCACACTGGTCACATACATGTACACCGCCGTGAATGTCACACTGGTCACTACTCACCGCCGTGCTAATGTCACTGGTCACAAAATAACCGCCGTGCTAATGTCACATGGTCATATACAAGCTACACCGCCCGTGCTAATGTCCACATGGTTCACCAGACATACTACACCGCCGTGCTAATTGTCACACTGGTCACATTACAAGCTACACCGCCGTTGCTATGTCCAACACTGTCACAGACATACTAACACCGCCGTGACTAATGTCAACACTGGTCACCATACTTGCTACACCCGCCGTTGCTTAGTCCACCTGGTCCAAATACATGCTTACTCCGCCGTGCTAATTGTCACACTGGTTCACATTACAAGCTTTACAACGCTCGGGCTAATGTCACCTCTGGTCACCATTCATGCTCAACCGCGTGTTTAATGTCGATGGTCCACATACAAGGCTACACAGCCGTGCTAATGTCGTACTCTGGTCAACCATTCATGCTACACAGCCGTGGCTAATGTCACACTGGGTCCACAGAATTAACTATCCCTCGCCGTGCTAAAGTCCACACTGGTCCAAATTACATGCTACCACCGCCGCCGTGCTAATTGTTCACAATGGTTATACAATATATACTACACCGCCGTGCTAATGTAACACTGGTCACTTAATGCCTACACCGCCGTGCTAATTGTACTTTGGTCAACAGTCATTTACTACACCGGCGTGCTAATGTCAATTGTCTCCAGA
The DNA here is from genome assembly GCA_029237695.1 of Conchocele bisecta. Taxonomy (NCBI): domain Eukaryota; kingdom Metazoa; phylum Mollusca; class Bivalvia; order Lucinida; family Thyasiridae; genus Conchocele; species Conchocele bisecta. The sequence continues at coordinate 50,034,402 of CM055272.1, read as the reverse complement.
CTTAACTACACCGCCGTGACTAAGGTCCACACTGGTCACATACATGCTACACCGCGTGCTAATGTTTTATCACACTGGTCAATACATTACTACACCGGCCCGTGCTAATGTCACACTGGTCACGTACATTACTACATCCAGCGTGCTAATGTCACTCTGGTCACAGGACATAACACACCGCCGTGCTAATGTCACATGGTATATAACAAGCTACACCGGCCCGTGCTAATGTCACATACTGGTCACAGACACACTACACCGCGTGCCTATGTCCACACTGGTCCACCATACAAGCCTACACCGGCTAGTGCTAAACTGTCACACTGGTCTCAAGACATGCTACACCGCCGTGTATTGTCACATGGCACAGACTCCTACTACACCGCCTGCTAATGTCACACTGTGTCACCAGACTGACTACACCGCCGTGTAATGGTCAAACACATGGTCACAGGACATTACTACACCTCCGTGCTAATGTCACACTGGTCCACAAGACATCTACACCGCTGTGCTAATGTTACCATGGTCACATACAAGGCTACAACGCGTGTAATGTCACACTGGTCATTATTCAATACCTACACGCCGTGCTAATGTCACATGGTCCACATACATGGCTACCACCGCCGTGCTTATGTCACACTGGGTCACAAAGACATACTTCACCGCCGGTGCTAATGTCAGAATGGTCACATACAACGGCTACACACGCGTGATTAAGTCGACTATGGTTCACATAAACAAGCCCTTCACCCGCGTGCTTATGGTAACATGGTCACATACATGGCAACAACCGACGTGCTAATGTCACATGGTCACAGACATTACTACACCGCCGTGTAATTGACACGGGTCACAGGTCCATGTACCACCGCCGTTGCTAATGTCACACTGGTCACACAATATACAACCGCGGTGGCTTAAAGTCACCACTGGTCCACTAAAATGCGCACCGCCGTGCTAATGTCACACTGGTCAACAGACATTACTACACCGCCGGGCTAATGTCACACTGGTCACAGGACATACTACACCGCAGTGCTTAATGGTAACACTGGTCACATACATGGCTACACCGCCGTGCTAATGTCACATGGTACATACATACTACACCGCCGTGATAATGTACATGGTCACGTAACTTCTTCACCGCAGTGCTAATGTCATACACTGGTCTAATACAAGTACACCGCCGTTGCTATTGTCACAACCTGGTCAATACATACTACACCGCCGTGCTAATGTAAACACTGGTCACCATACAGGCTAAAACCGCCGTGCTAATATCACTCTGGTCACAATTCAGCTAATCCACCGCCGTTGCTAATGTCACAACTGGTCACTTACATGCTACACCGCCGTGCTTAATGTCACACTGGTACTCATAATGATTACCACGCACGTGCTAATGTTCACAATGGTCACATACTTGGGTTACACCGCCGTGCAATGTCACAATGGTCACAGACATACATACCTCGCCGTGCTTAGTCACTTGGTCACAGACATGCTACACCGGCCGTGCTAATGACACACTGGTCCACATTACATACTACACCGCGTGATAATGACACACTGGTCCTATACATGCTACATCACGCCGTGTAATGTCACAATGGTTCAAACAGAACATTCTACACGCCGTTGCTAATGTCCACCACTTGGTCCACATACATACTACACCGCCGTGCTTAATGTCACAACTTGGGTCACTTACATGCTAACCACCGCCGTGCTTAAATGTCACCACTGTTCCACAGACATTACTAACCGCCGTGCTAATTGGTCACACTGGGACTGAACATACTACACCGCCGTGCTTAATGTCACAATGGTCATATACAAGCCTACACCGCCGTGCTAATGTCTACAACTGGTCACTGACATACTACACGCGTGCTAATGTCACCACTGGTCCACATTACAAGCTACACCGCCGTGGAATAATGTCTCAACTTGGTCACAGACATTACTACCACCGCCGTGCTAATGTCACACTGGTCACATACATGATACACCGCCGTGCTTAATGTCAAATGGTCAATACATGCTACACGGCCGTGTAAAGTCACACTGGCTCACATACATGACTAACACCGCCAGTGCTAAATGTCACACTGGGTAACTTACATTGCTACACCGCCGTGATAATGGTCTCTCTGGTCACATACCAAGCCTACATCCGCCGTGCTAATGTCCACATGGTCAACAATTACATGTACACCAGCCGTGCTTATGTCACCTCTGGGCCTCACAAGACTTACTTACACCGCCGTGCTTATGTCACTCTGGTCAACATTTACATGGCATACACCGCCGTGCTAAGTCAAAATGGTTACATATATACTTCACCGCCGTGCTAATGTCCACACTGGTCACATAATATGCTTACACCGCCGTGCTAATGTAACATTGGTAACAGGACCATACTATCACTCGGCCGTGCTAATGTCACAATGGTCACAAGGACATACTTACACCGCCCGTGCTTAATGTAACACTGGTCACATACCATTGGCCTACTCCGCCGTGCTAAGTTTCAAAACACTGGTACATACATACCTACACAGCCGTGCTAAATGTCACAACTGGTCACGTAAACATACTACACCGCCGTGCTAATGTCACACTGGTCACAGACATACTACTCCGCCGTGTAATGTCTCAACTGGTCATATACATAGCGTCACCGCCGTGACTTAAAGTCACTCTGGTTCAGACACATACACCGCTCTGTGCTAATGTACATGGTCACATACAAGCTAATCCGCCGTGATAATGTCACACTGGTCTACATACATGATAAACCGCCGTGCTAATGTCACACTGGTCACTGACATACTAACACCGCCCGTGCTAATGTCACTTTGGTCACAGACATGTACACCGCCGTGATAATGTCTCATGGTCACAGGGGTCATACTAACCTCCGTGCTAATGTCACACTGGTCCTCAGAGTTACTTCACGCTGTGTAATGTCACTTGGTCACATTACCAAGCTACACCGCGTGCTAATGTCACAATGGTCATATACATACTACACCGGCCGTGCTGCTAATGTCACAATGGTCACTTACATGCTTTACACCGCGTGCTAATGGTACAATGGTCACAGACATACTACACGCTGTGCTAATGTAACATGGTACAGACATACTACACCCGCCGTGCTAATGCTCACACTGGTCACATACATGCTACACCGCCGCTGCTAATGTCTCACTGGGTCACATACATACTACACGCAGTGCTAATGTCACATGGTCATTACAAGCTACACCGCCGGTGCTATGGCACACTGGTCATATACAAGCTACACCGCCGTGCTAATGTCACTTTGGTCACATACTATGATACACCGCCGTGCTAATGTCAACACTGGTCACATACATACTACACGCGTGCTAATGTCACACTGGTCACATACATCTACACCGCCTTGCTAATGTCACCAGGTCACATACATGCTACACCGCAGTTGATCAATGTCAACACTGTCACAGACATACTACACCGCCGGCTAATGTCAACACTGGTTCACAGGACTTACTAGCACGCACGTGTAATGGTTTAAAAAAAACTCTGGTCACATACATGCCTACACGCCGTGCTAATGTCACATGGTACTACATGCTACACACGCCGTGCTAATGTCACACTGGTCACATAAATGCTAACAACCGTCGTGCTTAATGTCACACATGGTCACTGACTACTACCACCGCGTGCTAATGTCACATGGTCACAGTCATACTCACCGCCGTGCTAATAATGTCACACTGGTACATACATGCTACACGCAGTGTAATGGCACACTGGTCACATACATACTACACCGCCGTGCTAATGTCACACTGGTCACGTACATACTACAACCGTGACCGTGCTAATGTCACAATGGTCACAGGACATACTACAAACCGCCGTGATAATGTCTCAATGGGTATATCAAGCAACACCGCACACACACGTGCTATGTCCACTGGTCACAGGACACACTTACACCGCCGTGCTAATGTCACACTGGCACATACAAGCTACACCGCCGTGCTATTGTCACACTGGTCAAATACATGCTACACAGCGTGCTACTTGTCACACTAGGTCACATACATGCTACACCGCCGTGTAATGTCTCACTGTCAGACATACTAAGCATACCCCGCCGTGCTAATGTCACATGGTCACATTACATGCTACACCGCCGTGCAATGTCCACTGGGTCACATCACAAGCCTAACACCGCCGTGCTAATGTCATGGTCACTGGTTCACACACACTACTACACCGCCGTGCTAATGTCACACTGGTCATATTATGCTACACCGCCGTGCTAATGTCACACTGGTCACATACATGACTACACCGCCGTGCTAATGTCACACTGGTCACATGACATACTACACCGCCGTGCTAATGTCACACTGGTCACATAAATGCAACAACCGCCGTGCTAGTCACATTTTGGTAACAGACATACTACACCGCGTGCTAATGTCACACTGGTCAGACATTACTTCACCGCCGTGCTAATGTCAACACTGGTCACATACCAATGCCTCACCGCCGTGCTAATGTCACAATGGCACATGGCATACTACCCCCCCGTGTTATGTCACACTGGTCACGTACATACTACCACCGCCGTGCTAATGTCACACTGGTCACAGACTACTAACACCGCCGTGCTAATGTCACCATGGTCGGTACAAGTAACCCGCCGTGCTACTTCACATGGTCACAGACACACTAAACCGCCGGCTTATGTCACACTGGTTCACTCAAGCCAACACCGCCGTGCTAATGTCACATGGTCATACATGCTACACCGCCGGTGCTAATGTCACATGGCTCACAGACATACTACAAAACCGCGTGCTATTGTCACACTGGTCACATACATGTACACCGCCGTGCTAATCAACACTGGTCAGACATACTACACCTCCGGTGCTAATGTCACACTGGTCACAGACTGCTACAACCGCTGTGCTAATGTCACACTGGTCACATACAAGCTACAAACCGCCGTGCTAATGTCACCTGGTCCATATACATACTAACCGCCGTGCTGCTAATGTCACATGGTCTCATACATGGTACACCGCCGTGCTATGTCACATTGGCACAGGGAATACTTACAACCGCTGTGCTAATGTTACACTGGTCACAGAAATACTACCCCCGTGTAATGTTCACATGTTCACATACAGCTACACCGCGTGGCTAATGTCACACTGGTCACATACACCACCCGCCGTCTAATGTCAATGGTCATATACAAGCTCACACCGCCGTGCTAATGTCACACTGGTCATATACAGCTACACCCGACGTGCTTAATGTCACCAATTGGTCACATACATGTTAACACCGCCGTGCTAATGTCACACTGGTCACATACATACTACACCGCCGTGCTAATGTCACACTGGTCACATACATACTACACCGCAGTGCTAATGTCACACTGGTCAACATACAGCTACACCGCCGTGATAATGGTCACACTGGTCACTGACATACTACACCGCCGTGCGTGGCTAATGTCACACTTGGTCACAGGACATACTTGCTACACCCCGCCGTGCTAACCTGTCACAAGCTGGTCACTATACATGCTACACCGCCGTGCTGGCACAATGTCACACTGGTAAAAAATGGCTACACCGCCAGTGCTATGTCACACTGGTCACATACATGCTACACCGCGTGCTAATGTCACACTGGTCACAATACAATGCTACACCGCCGTGCTAATGTCACACTGGTCATCATACAATACTACACCGCCGCCGTGCTAATGTCACACTGGTCACATACATGCTACACCGCCGTGCTAATGTCACTGGTCCACATCTGGTCACTAACATGGCTCCAACACCGCCGTGCTAATGTCACACTGTACATTACATCAACAGCTACACACTCCAGCCGTGCTAATGTCACACTGGTCACATACATGCTACTAACCGCCGTGCTAATGTCACACTGGTCACATAAAACAGCTACACCGCAGAGCTAATGTGGACTCTGGTCACATAACATACAATGCTACACCGCCGTGTAATGTCACATGGTCACATTACTCTACAACCGCCGTGCTAATGTCACCACCTGGTCTACAAAAAACTTACACCGCCGTGCTAATGTCACACTGGTCACATACATGACTACACCGCCGTGCTAATGTCACAATGGTAACATATATAAGCTAACAACCGCCGTGCTAATGTCACACTGGTCACATATGCTACACCGCCGGTGCTAATGTCACACTTGGTCACAGACATACTACACCGCCGTGCTAATGTCACACTGGTCCACATTACATGCTACACCGCCGTGCTAATGTCACACTGGTCATATACAAATCCTACACCTCCGTGCTAATGTCACACTGGTCACAGTAACTGCTACACCGCCCTGTGCTAATGTCACACTGGTCACAGATACTACACCGCCGTGCTGCTAATGTCACACTGGTCACATACATACTACACCGCCGTGCAATAATGTCACACTGGTCAACAGGACACATACTACACCGCCGTGCTAATGTCACACTGGTCAGCTTCATACAGGCTCCACTACACCGCCCGTGCTAATGTCACACTGGTCACTACTGCTACACCGCCGTGCTAATGGTCACACTGGTCACATTGACATACTACACCGCCGTGCTAATGTCACATGGTCACATACATGCTTCACCACCACGCCGTGCTAATGTCACACTGTCACAGACATACTTACACCGCCGTGCTAATGTTCACCACTGGTCACAGACAATACTACCCACCGCGTGAATGTCACCACTGGTCACATACATGCTACACCGCCGTGCTAATGTCTCACTGGTCACCGGTAGTACAATGCTACACCGCCGTGCTAATGTCACACTGGTCACATACATGCTACACCGCCGTGCTATGTCACACTGGTCATTTAACAGCTTACACCGCCGTGCTAATTGTCACAACTGGTCACATACATGCTACCAACCGCCGTGCTAAATGTCACACTGGTCCACATAACTGCTACACCGCCGTGCTAATGTCACACTGGTCACATACATGGCTAACACCGCCGTGCTAATGTCAATTGGTCACATGGTCACATAATGTACATACACCGCCGTGCTAATGTCAACATGGTCACAGCTATGCTACACCGCGTGCTAATGTCACACTGGTCACATGGACATACTACACCCGCCGTGCTAATCGGTCACACTGGTCACCAATGGTCACATTACATGCTACAACCACGCCGTGCTAACTGTCACACTGGTCATAATACATAGGCTACACCGCCGAATGCTAATGTCACATGGTCACATACATTACTAAACACCGCCCGTGCTAATGACACACTGGTCTAATACATGCTACACCGCCGTGCTACTGTCACACTGGTCATATACAAGTACACCGCCGTGCTAATGTCACACTGGTCACATACATGCTAACACCCGGCGTGTAATGTCACATGGCACATAATACTACACCGCCGTGCTAATGTCTTCACTGGTCACATACATGTAACACGGCCGGCCGTGATAATGTCACATGGTCACATACATGTAACCAACGCCGTGCCTAATGTCACCATGGTCACATAAACTGCTAACACGGCCGTGGCCTAATGTCACACTTGGTCAATATGCTTAACACCGCGTGTCTAATGTCTCTGGTCATTTTAAAGGCTTACACCGTGCTAATGTCACACTGGTCATAACATATACACCGCCGTGCTTAATGTCACACTGGTCATATACAAGCTACACCGCCGTGCTAATGTCACACTGGTCACATAACATGCTACACCGCCGTGCTAATGTCACCTACTTGGTCACATCATTGCTACACCGCCGTGCTCAATGTCACATGGGTAAACACACTCCGTGCCTATGTCACTGGTCAATACATGGCTACACCGCCGTGCTAATGTCACACTGGTCAACTATAAATGCTACACCGCCGTGCTAATGTCGCCCCCCCCACCCCCCAACTGGTCACATACATACTACTCCGCCGTGTAATGTCACATGGTCACCCTGGTTCACATACAAGCTACACCGCCGTGCTAATGTCACACTGGGCACATACATCTACACCGCCGTGCTAATGTCACACTGGTCACTTACAATGCTACACCGCTCCGTGTAATGTCACACTGGTCAATGACATACTACACCGCCGTGCTAATGTCACACTGGTCACAGGACAATAACTACACCGCCGTGCTAATGTCACAATGGTTTCACATACAATGCTACACGCCGTGCTATGGCACAATGGTCACTTCATGCGTACACCTCCTTGCCTAATGTTCACATGGTCACTAACATGCCTAACACGCCGTTGCTATGTCACAATGGTCACATACCTTGCCTTACACGCCGTGCTTAAATGTCACACTGGGTCAATACATACTACACCGCAAGTGCTAATGGTCACACTTGGTCACATTTCAAGCTACAACCGCCGTGCTAATGTCACTAATGGTCACCAATACCTGGGCTTTAGCACCGCCGTGCTGAATGGTCACACTGGTTCACCATAACATGGTAACACCCACCGTTAATGTCACCACTGGTTCACATACATATACACGCCGTGCTAATGTTCAACTGGTACAACATGCTACCCGCCCTGTGCATGGTACACTGCCGAAGGCACAGGACATACTTACACCCGGGCTAATGTCACAATGGTCACATCATACTACACCGCCGTGCTAATGTCACACTCGTCAATACATCAAATACACGCCAAGTGCACACTGTCACATACATAACTACACGGAACACTGGTCTCACATAACATGGTACACGCCGTGCATACATACTAAACGCCGTGCTAATGTCACACTGGTCACATACATACTACACCGCCGTGCTAATGTCACACTGGTCATATACATACTACACCGCCGTGCTAATGTCACACTGGTCACATACATACTACACCGCCGTGCTAATGTCACACTGGTCACAGACATACTATACCGCCGTGCTAATGTCACACTGGTCACATACATACTACACCGCCGTGCTAATGCCAGTTTTGCATTTATAATACACGTACCTTACCTATTATGGTTCCATATGGAATTTTCTGTGACCTTTGCCCTCGCCACTGTATCGGAAATCAACAGTAGGCTAAATATTTTACCCGGTGAGTTGTACGGGGCGCCAAGTGGGACATGGCTCAATTTTGTCAACAAAATTCATTTTTGTGCCACAAAATTCAATTCTGTGTCACAAAATTCAATTCTGTGTCACAAAATTCACTTTTGTGTCACAGAATTCAATTCTGTGTCACAAAATTCAATTCTGTGCCACATAATTCAATTCTGTCCACAAAATTCAATTCTGTGCCACAGAATTCAATTCTGTGTCACAAAATTCAATTCTGTCAATTCTGCACACGCATGTAAGAAGGTCTACCATTGGTCAGAAACTGCACTGGAGAAATGGGTCACGGTCGCCGATCTACACATTCAATGTCGATGATTTATTTCTCATTCTGCCGATGATTCATTTCTCATTCTGCCATTTTGCTTCAACTATCTCCAAACAGTCAAACGTTGACAAACCCATTCGTATTTAAACTCATTTGCGTTATAATTGTACACATAATTCATGTACATGTAGATCTCCCGCGAGTACTGACGTCATTTAGTGTGTATCGCAAGGTACATTTGCCCCAGTTAAATCAATAATACACGCGCTGTGGCCTGTGTTCTGACTGCTGTCTGTGTTTATAAACAGAATGTGTGTATTGGGCCATTTGAGGAAACCATTTGTAGTATTTGTGTAGATACCATGGATACATGTACTAAGATGGTGTATACTGTAAATAATGCATGTAGACACATAGTTGCGAACACGTAACTTCACAACTAGTAGACACAGATCCAATACCATTTGTTTCACAAGGTTAGATCTACTGTTAGAATACGACGTCATCTAATGTCATTTTCGAGCATAAAACGTTACCTGATAAATAGAATACCAGGCTAGTGTATTTTAATATCAAGTTTATCAGGCTCGGCTCGGAAACGGTAGGAATTCCTCGGCAAGCCTCGGAATTCCTACGCGTTTCCTAGCCTTGCCTGATAAACTTGATATCAAAATACACTAGCCTGGTATTCTCTATATATGGGCATGCTCTCAGGTCTAGCTATATCCCGGCTACTTTATGTTTGACCCTGTTTACATAATTGAGGGAAAATTCTGAATATTTTTCTTATTTCTCCTTCAAAGTATATATGCTTATATGGTGTGACCACTCATTTGTAATCATAATATAACCAAAATAACTGTCCATAAAGAAGTATAATATTGATATATTGGGTTACATTTTCGCATTGAAATATTTAAACCTGCAAGTGTACTCCACCATCTAGTAAAATGGACTAAGACCGATCTCAACCAATCAACGTAGAGATGACATACGCAACTAATTTTTGTGGACAAAAATGAATTCTGTCTTCACAAAATTGAATTTTGTGACACAGAATTGAATTTTGTGACACAGAATTCAATTTTGTGACACAGAATTGAATTTTGTGACACAGAATTGACAGAATTGAATTTTGTGACACAGAATTGAATTTTGTGACACAGAATTGAATTTTGTGACACAGAATTGAATTTTGTGACACAGAATTGAATTTTGTGATTTTTAGTGTTACAAAACTCAATTTTGTACACATAATTAACCTGTCCTGCATGGCGCCCCGTAAGTTGATTGTATTAAAATACTGTGCGAGTGATTGTGTCCTTCCTACGGAGCCCCGCAGGGGACATGGATATTTTAACAATTCGCTCTCATGAAATGACAATTCGTTCCCTCAATTTAACAATTCGCTCCCTCAATTTAACATTTCGTTCCCATGAATTAACAATTCGTTCCATCAATTTAACAATTCGTTCCCACGAAATAACAATTCGTTCCCACGGGAACGAATTGTTAATTCGTGGGAACACAGCCATGTATTGGGTCCTAGGTCCGAGTCTTCCACCTGTGCACTCAAGTTGCACATATGAGCAGGTTCGTTATATACATACACATTTTGTATGAGGTATGCTCATGCAGTTGGCAGTGTCCGTCCGTCCGTCCGTCTGTCATATTTCCACAGTAATACAATTACCCTCGCACTGATCGAAAACAGTTTCATGCGTGATATTTGACTTCTAAGAAAACAAGCGACTCTACGTCGCCTACGGAGCAATTCGACAATTTCTTTGGCCGCCATCTTTGAATTAAAAATGGCCGCCCTGAAATGCTATATTCATTATTTATTATATACTTTCGTTTCCCATTGAAAGACAATTCAACGTGATATTTTTTCCATATTGCCGTCTCGTGAATTCATATTGGTCAGTGCCGGAACTATAATTAACGCTTCACCTCGCAAAACAGTTCCTTCTAGATGACCTTTAATTTGCTTATTTTATTTATATGTTGTATAGTTTTTAACCGCATATACATATACATCTTAGATTTAAAAATGACCGCCCTGAAAGTGTAACTAATATATTGTATTATCCATATCTACAGTTGAATGCAGATAGTGACACAACTATACATTATATAATGAATGAACATGAAATCATATGGATTGCACCACGAGTGTTTTAGCAGAGAGTGGAAAGAACGTATTAACCCTTTCAACCATGCATACATACAATAGGCTAACATTTGAACACACTGTAGATCCAGACGAGCCGGCTCGTAATGAGCCGTCCCATCATGATCTGCAATGTTTGTCGCTATTTTAAAGTTTTGACAAATTTACATTACCTTTTTCGATTAATTTAATACTCCAATATTATTAAGAGACAATGTCATATGTTTCTGGATGAAAGGGTTAATAATGCATGACTAAGCGTTTTCTTATGGCGAACGCTTCTGATAAAAAGATACATAGATCAGTTAATTCCCTTCTATTTCCAGCAAATATTTAACTTTTGTTGCCCAGTTATTAACGCCGTTTGTACAATCTAATAGAGCATTATTATACATGTATACCACTTTTAATATACAGTTTTCTGTCCTGATCCATTTAAACCAGTATTTGACTATCCGGACGTATCTATTAATGTACAGTGCATATCGACATAGTTCACCATAAACTCCTACATTATTAGTTGATAATTTCACACCAAGAATTGTTTTACAAAACGTAAGATGAATTCGTGTATGTATGGTCCTGCATTGAGGCACATATTATAATATTTACACTCCAGTACCGAATAAACCACAATATTCTGGCCACAAATGATTTCCTAAATAAGATTAAAATTGTCAGTACTTTAATTATGTACATTCTGTAACAAGTTTTCGGAAACAATAAAACATTTGTTTTGGGATTGTAAGGTTACAGCAAACATATTTAGGGAACTTCAAGAATGGTTAGCGACAACAAATATAGCTATTACAATTAACGAAAAATCATTCATCTTATTACAATTTACGAAAAAACAATAAGTATCTTCACACAATTAATACTATTAGAAACTAAATACTATCTCTATTATTGCCGGTGTTCACAAGTACATGTAGTTCCAAGTCTCAGCGTACTGAAGCATCGAATTCAACTATTGTATGAAACATCCAGGAAGGCAGCAATAATGGACAACAGCTTGAAAACTTTACAAACATTTGGGAAGACTTTATCATTTCACAAGTTTAATTATGTAACAAAAATACCAAAATAAGATTTCATCTTCAGCTGAGCTAGTTGTGGGTGCTATAATAAATCTCTGCTTTTGTGTGTGTTTTTCTTCCTTTGTTTTAACCCCTTCCCCACCCCTTCCCCAACCCCCCCCCCCCCACCCCACCCCCCCCCCCCCCATTCCACCTCATATTATAGGTTTGGGAAATAAAGACATTATAAATATGAATCTAGTAGAAGACAATCTACACAGAGTAATACAGGTTCAAGCAAAGACCTTGGTCTGACGTTACCAGCCGCGTTTTGTTTTATAACATAGTGTGGGGATCGGAACGGATTGTACATTGGCTTGTCAATACATAATGTTACCAACAACTTTAACATTTAACCCTTTCAGCCCTAAATAACTGGAATGGATTATAATATGTTAATTTTCTGTCAATTCCATTCAACACAAAATACTTTTCAAATAATTTATTTATAATTATTTTTTGTTTAACAAATATGAAAATTACTTGCAAAGAGTGCAGATCCTGATGATACAGCTCATCATGAGCCAGCTCGTCTGGATCTACACTGTTTAAAAACACCTATATAAATGAATGTAGCGTTGAAAGGGTTAACACACAATTTAAAAATGTAGATGCAAAGGAGGATTGAACTTCACCTTTTACAGAGTGGGGCTGGTTCAGTTGGATCATGGGTAATATGAATGATAACATATAATCAATTAAATGTATTACATATGCTAAATCAAACTTTGGCTCTAGCAGCGCTGGAGAGTGACATTGTCATCTGCGGGTTTATTATAAGTATTACTGTCTTTTTTTAATAACACGTGCAAGTCTTTTATTGAAAATTCAGGTCTCTCATTAATGACGATTCCAATGTACCACTCAACCATGAAGTCTTAAACAATAATAGAACAGTGATTCCTACCCAGTACTGCAAGAGCAAAAGAGGGTGAATATCTGTAATTGTATATTTTGTATTTGTATCTGACTATTACATGTATATTATGCACGGTTTGTGTGGGATGGCCCCGACCCACCACAAACCTATTACGGGGAAAATAAATATTTTCAAACCTCAAAAAAATAAAAAATAATAATATTTACACTCTTTAATGGACATTTGGGAAAAGGTATGCATGCATATTGATAGATCTTATAAGGCAGACCACATGTATATACATAGTACGGAAAATCGAATCTCGCCTTGTATTCTAATACATACATATATATACTGGGCAGTTAAACTGTTTGCACAGGCTGGCACGCATGCGCAACATCGAACCGCATGTTGCTTTATCCAAATATCCATAGCTGCTGCGGGTCACATGATTAACTAGTCCCGCCCCCTTCCATCAGTTAAACCAGGTTCACCATTTTGATTGGTTCCTGTGGCCTCGCCCCCTTCCATCAGTTAACCAGGTTCACCATTTTGATTGGTTCCTGTGGCCTTATTGTATTAGCTACTCAGCTGTATCTCGAATGTTTAAATACTATTCGTTAGTCGACCCGCTGCGAGAAAGACACTTTATCCACACTGCTCCAGTTCACCCAGCTGTAAATGGGTACCGATAATTCGTAGTTGCTCTGTAAATACGAATTACCGGCTTCTCTCAAAATTCTCTACATCCGTTCTTTCTCCCATTCTTGGGAGACGGCATGCAAGGTCCTAGAGCCAGTGCCGCCGTTAAATATAAGCTAAAAAAAACGCTGCGAATGGCGGATTCGGCGTGTCCTTAGGCAAGATAACTTGGGGTCCCGTCATGCAAGGTCATCGAGCCAGTGCCGTTGTTAAATCAAAGCATTTACATTCACTTGCGCAAACAACAAGATGAGCTATCGAACTAACTTTCCAAGACAGTTTCCGTGGGAAGAGAAGGCGTTTTGACCAAGATACCAGCATGCCGACGAGAAAGGTGGACCATCTGGGGACGGCGAAAAAAACACCACGATCGAATTGGTGACTGAATTATCTTTCACATGTCCACCGTGCTACACACGTTGCTTGAGTTGTCGGTTTAATGATTGTCTCTGGTCATTAATTAATATAAAAACCTACATCATCCAGATGACGGTTCAAATGAGTGGTCACAGGTCAGCACGATTTCACTATCGTTCACATGTACACCCGTGCTACAAAATGTACGTGGGTTAACGGTAAAACTTTTGTCCCATCTACATAATTATTATAAATACATACTCCAGGTGACGGTTCAAATGAGTGGCCACAACTCCGCGTGATTGAATTATCTTTCCCATGTACACAGGGCTACACACACTGTGTGGGTTTTCGTTTTCATGAGTGTCATATGTCAATAATTAATATAAACACCTACATTATCTAGGTGATGGTTCAAATGAGTGATCACAGCTCAGAACGATTCACCTATCGTCACATGTATAGCATGCTTCACAATTTACATGGGTTGTCGCTAAAAGTATTGTCCAAGTTCAATAATTAATATAAACATCTACATAATCTAGGTGATGGTTCAAATGAGTGGTCACAGCTCAGCACGATTCAACTATCATTCACATGAACATCGTGCTAGACAATTTACGTGGTTGGTCGTAACAAGGCCTGTCCTTATAGAATATGACGTATTGTTTCAAATGTAATAGCATCATACATGTGACTGAATATCCATATAAAGTATATATGATCGACCCTGGTATTCTTAGTGTATACTATACAGAGCATTAACGATAGTTTGACAACGTGGAAATAATGTTGTCAGACAATGCTATATGACTATTATGACAATGTGAAAAGTACGTTGTGGGAACTTTCTTAGCATTGGTTTCAGCAACGTTATTTATTACCGGCAACATTATTTTCACAACTGGGAGATGATGTTACGCAATGCTATATGACAAGAATTGTTTGCATGCAGCGATGTTATTGCAGGAAAGTTAGTTTGACAATGTGGAGACGATGTTGTCACGCAATGCTATGCTATATGAGAACGTGAATAGTACGTTATTTTAACCTCCGTAGTATTTGTTGCTGTAACGTTATTGCAACAACGTTATTTTGACAACGTGGATATGATGTTGTCACGCTATGCTATATGGCAACGTGAATAATACGTTATGAGAACTTTCTTAGCATTGGTTTCAGCAACATTATTGCAGCAACGTTATTGTGACAACGTGGATATGATGTTGTTATGCATGGCTATATGGCAACGTGAATAATACGTTATGAGAACTTTCCTAGAGTAGGTTGCAGCAACGTTATTTTGACAACGTGGAGATGATGTGTTCACGCCTTGGTATTTGGCAACGTTAATAGTACGTAATGTGAGCGTTCGCTATAATTGGTTGCAGCAACGTTTATGCAGCAACGTTATTTTGACAACGTTGGTATTATGTTGTCACACAATGCTATATGAAAATGTGAACAGTACGTAATGATTATTTTTTTAGAATTGGTTCCAGCAACGTTATTGCAGCGATGTTATTCAGTTGTCCCAAAGTTGAGATGATGTTTTCACCCAACTTAATATGACAATGTGAATAGAACATAATGGTAGTTTTCCTAGAATCGGTTGCAGCAACGTTATTGCGGCAACGTTTCGGTACAAACGTTGTAATTACGTAGTCACATGCAACGTCATATGACAACCTAAATGTTACGTAATAAGAACTTCCACAGCATTGGTTGCAGCAACGTTATTGTGGAAACATTTTTGCGACAATGTTCAGATGGTGTTTTAACCCAACGTAATATGACAACGTGAATAGTACTTAATGAAAGTTTTCTTAGCATTGGTTGCAGTAACGTTATTGCAGCAACATTATTTTAACAATGTGGAGATGATGTTGTCACGCAATGCTATATGACAACGTGAACAATACGTAACAAGAACTTTCCAAGAATTGTTTGCAGCGATGTTATTGCAACAACGTTATTTTGACAATGTGGAGACGATGTTGTCACGCAATGCTATGCTATATGAGAACGTGAAAAGTACGTTATTATAACCTCCGTGGTATTTGTTGCGGCAACGTTATTGCAACAACGTTATTTTGACAACGTGGATTTGATGTTGTCACGCAATGCTATATGACAACGTGAATAATACGTTATGAGAACTTTCTTAGCATTGGTTTCAGCAACATTATTGCAGCAACGTTATTGTGACAACGTGGAGATGATGTTGTTATGCATACCCTATATGACAACGTGAATAATACGTTATGAGAACTTTCCTAGAGTAGGTTGCAGCAACGTTATTCCAGCAACGTTATTTTGACAACGTGGAGATGAAGTTTTCACGCCTTGGTATTTGGCAACGTTAATAGTACGTAATGAGAGCTTTCGCTAGAATTGGTTGCAGCAACGTTTATGCAGCAACGTTATTTTGACAATGTTGGTATTAAGTTGTCACACATTGCTATATGAAAATGTGAACAGTACGGAATGATTACTTTTTTAGAATTGGTTTGCAGCAACGTTATTGCAGCGATGTTATTGTTCCAAAGTTGAGATGATGTTTTCACCCAACTTAACATTTTTGACAACGTGGAGATGATGTTTTATTACACTCTTGCACATTATTTGCACGGGTTTCGCTGTAAGAGAAAACCCGTAAGCAACTCCTGACAAATAATACACCGTGATGAAGAGAGCACCCGTAATTGCGCGCCTGTTTTCTTGGAAACCACGAGCTACCATGCAAAATGTTTATTTTTTTATTACAGTCAAAGTAAAGTTATTTGAATATTTGGAAAGGGTCTTGACTAATCTAGAATGTTAATGTGATTGAACACATTCCAAACATGTACTCAAATATATCTGGTTCATAGAAACAGCTGCGTAATTTGGATTTCAAAAAGTTTGCATGACGTCACATTTGACGTCACACAACGTTACGTCAAAACGCAGGAAAGCGAGTTATTGTATAACTATTCATGCGCACATCACACTTCGTTATTGCAGCAACATTATTTTGACAACGTGGAGATGATGTTTTCACACCTTTGTATTTGACAACGTGAATAGTACGTGAAGAGAGTTTTCCTAGAATTGGTTGCAGCAACGTTCTTGTGGAAACGTCTATGCGACGACGTTGAGATGATGTTTTCACCAAACGTAATATGACAACGTGCATAGTACGTGAAGAGAGTTTGCCTAGAATTGGTTGCAGCAACATTATTGCGGCAACGTTTCGGTGATAACGTTGTAATTATGTAGTCACTTGCAACTTCATATGACAACATACATGTTACGTAACAAGAGCTTGTAAAGAATTGGTTGCAGCAAAGTTATTGTGGAAACGTTTCTACGACAACGTTGATCAGATGTTTTCACCCAACGTAATATGACAACGTGAATAGTACGTAATGAGCGTTTTCTGATAATTGGTTGCAGCAACATTATTGCGTCAACGTTTCGGTAATAACGTTGTAATCACGTAGTAACATGCAACGTGATATAACAACATACATATTACGTATTAAGAGCTTCCAAAGAATTGGTTGCAGAAACGTTATTGTGGAAACGTTTTTTCGACAACGTTGATAAGATGTTTTCACCCAACGTAATATGACAACATGAATAGTACGTAATGAGATTTTTCTGATAATTGGTTGCAGCAACGTTATTGCGTCAACGTTTCGGTAATAACGTTGTATTCACGTAGTCACATGCAACGTCATATGAGAACATCAATATTACGTATTAAGAGCTTCCAAAAAATTGGTTGCAGCAACGTTATTGTGGAAACGTGTTTGCGACAACGTTGAGATGATGTTTTCACCCAACGTAATATGACAACGTGAATAGTACGTGAAGACAGTTTTCCTAGAATTGGTTGCAGCAACGTTCTTGTGGAAACGTTTATGCGACGACGTTGAGATGATGTCTTCATCCAACGTAATATGACAACGTGAATAGTACGTGAAGAGAGTTTTCCTAGAATTGGTTGCAGCAACATTATTGCGGCAACGTTACGGTGATAACGTTGTAATTAAGTAGTCACTTGCAACGTCATATGACAACATAAATTTTACGTTATAAGAGCTTCTAAAGAATTGATTGCAGCAAAGGTATTGTGGAAACGTTTCTGCGACAACGTTGATCACATGTTTTCACCCAACGTAATATGACAACATGAATAGTACGTAATGAGAGTTTTCTGATAATTGGTTGCAGCAACATTATTGCGTCAACGTTTTGGTAATAACGTTATAATCGCGTAGTCACATGCAACGTCATATGACAACATAAATATTACGTATTAAGAGCTTCCAAAGAATTGGTTGCAGCAACGTTATTGTGGAAACGTTTTTGCGACAAAGTTGATAAGATGTTTTCACCCAACGTAATATGACAACGTGAATAGTAGGTAATGAGATTTTTCTGATAATTGGTTGCAGCAACGTTATTGCGCCAACGTTTCGGTAATAACGTTGTAATCACGTAGTCACATGCAACGTCATATGACAACATAAATATTACGTATTAAGAGCTTCCAAAATATTGGTTGCAGCAACGTTATTGTGGAAACGTGTTTGCGACAATATTGAGATGATGTGTTCACCCAACGTAATATGACAACGTGAATAGTACGTGCCGAGAGTTTTCCTAGAATTGGTTGCAGCAACGTTCTTGTGGAAACGTTTATGCGACGACGTTGAGATGATGTTTTCACCAAACGTAATATGACAACGTGAATAGTACGTGAAGAGAGTTTTCCTAGAATTGGTTGCAGCAACATTATTGCGGCAACGTTTCGGTGATAACGTTGTAATTACGTAGTCATTTGCAACGTCATATGACAACATACATGTTACGTAATAACAGTTTCTAAATAATTGGTTGCAGCAAAGTTCTTGTGGAAACGTTTCTGCGACAACGTTGATCAGATGTTTTCATCCAACGTAATATGACAACGTGAATAGTACGTAATGAGAGTTTTCTAATAATTGGTTGCAGCAACATTATTTCGTCAACGTTTCGTTAATAACGTTGTAATTACGTAGTCACATGCAACGTCATATGACAACATAAATATTACGTATTAAGAACTTTCAAAGAATTGGTTGCAGCAACGTTGTTGTGGAAACGTTTTTGCGACAATATTGAGATGATGTTTTCACCCAACGTAATATGACAACGTGAATAGTACGTGAAGAGAGTTTTCCTAGAATTGGTTGCAGCAACATTATTGCGGCAACGTTACGGTGATAACGTTGTAATTACGTAGTCATTTGCAACGTCATATGACAACATAAATGTTACGTAATAAGAGTTTCTAAAGAATTGGTTGCAGCAAAGTTATTGTGGTAACGTTTCTGCGACAACGTTGATCAGATGTTTTCACCCAACGTAATATGACAACGTGAATAGTACGTAATGAGAGTTTTCTGATAATTGGTTGCAGCAACATTATTTCGTCAACGTTTCGTTAATAACGTTGTAATTACGTAGTCACATGCAACGTCATATGACAACATAAATATTACGTATTAAGAACTTTCAAAGAATTGGTTGCAGCAACGTTATTGTGGAAACGTTTTTGCGACAATGTTGAGATGATGTTTTCACCCAACGTAATGTGACAACGTGAATAACTTACGTAATGAGAGTTTTCCTAGAATTGGTTGCAGCTACGTTATTGTGGAAACGTTTCGGTAATAACATTGTAATTACGTAGTCACATGCAACGTCATATGACAACATAAATATTACGTAATAAGAGCTTCCAAAGAAATGGTTGTAGCAACGTTATTGTGGAAACGTTTTTGCGACAACGTTGATTTGATGTTTTCATCCAACGTAATATGACAACGTGAATAGTATGTAATGAGAGTTTTCATAGAATTGGTTGCAGCAACGTTATTGCGGCAACGTTTCGGAGATAACGTTGTAATTACGTAGTCGCATGCAACGTCATATGACAACATAAATGTTACGTAATTAGACCTTCCAAATAATTGGTTGCAGCAATGTTATTGTGGAAACGTTTTTGCGACAACGTTGATAAGATGTTGTCACCAAATGTTAAACTAACAACGTAAATTGGACGTAATTGGCACTTTCATAAAGCTGGTTGTAGCAACGTTTTTACGGTAACGTAATATTAAAACGTTACCTCAACTGTCACAGAAAGCAATGTCTTTCGGACAACTGTACCCGAATGACCTAATAAGGAACGGACGTATACTGCTGCGCATGTCAAACGAAATATTCCTTGCTCCGCCCATGCGGTGCCCGGCTCAGTAAACTATGTACATATAGTACCGACTCGCTACTCACAGGCGGTGCGCAAATAGGGAACCAAGCAAGACACGTGTATGCGGCGTATTTATTGAATGATAACTACATACGGTGCGTTTGGCTGGCTCATTGAAAAAGTCAATTACAGCTTAAGGCATATATAGTCGCTTTACACAATTGTATGATCTTACATGCGACATGGTCTCATATGTAGTAACAGACGGCAGGCGCGTAGCTGCATTAATGCACTGCAGGCCCGGGCCTGCAGAATTGTCGAGCAAATGGAAATATATAATGTGCCAGAGTGCATCATTTACCTTCGAATTTCAAATTGGCTAGCTACGCCCCTGGACAGTATCATGTTTGCCTGCTGGAAAGTTCAACTACAACATGATCGGGTCCGCCATGCTGGCAGTTGGGTTTTTGATTCAGTCTGTCAAAATAATTGTTAAGTACATGTACTCTATACGTTGCACTGGTGTTTGTTTTATGGGTCATATTATGGCCTAGTACATATGTTATATTGCTATTCTTTTAGAATTTATGCATGTTGCAACATTTTTTGCATAATAAGTGTTTTTATTTTCCCATATTGTCTGGGCGTGTGGGTGGGGTAATGGGGCATGGTGGAGTCAGTGGAACATGTTGTCTGAGATTGAGTGAGAGTTGTCTAAAACTTGTTTGCAGATATTGAGAGAGAGCTTTCTCTGCAGTCCGCTGAATTAAACGAATATTGTTGAGAGTTGCGGCTTCGCTCTCCTCTTGATGATGCGGTTGGGTTGATGATGATTTGGTGCCCCATCCTGTTGGTGGGCAGCTTCTCTGTTGTGAGTATTCAATGCCGTATCAGCTGACCAATGTATCTGTACTTGTACCAATGTCTATGTACTTGTCCGGATGGATTTGTTTATTCCGTGCAAACTTGCTGTGGTTTTTCTCCAGGTACTTTATGTTTTTGGGCCATATATGGGTTTTCCTCCCCATTAAAAACAGGCTGCGACCACCCTGTTGACTCTGTGCCAGCATGTTGGTCGTATGTACATAGCAAACCTCGTTATTTCTTGGGTATTTTTTCAGACCAGGTACAAGTCAAATGTGGTGTACCGCAGTAGAGAGATTGGGGCGAAAAATAAGCGCCTGAATTACAAATATACAACAACAACAATTTAGAAAATGATTTCTAGATCAAAATGAACGTTTTTGACGACTGCGTTTTATTCTGTGGTCCAATATTTGCGGTACTTAGTTGTCTAAATATGTTGAAACCTTTTAATTGATGCATTTGATTCAAATGTTGTTTTATCGCGGCAGTCTAGTCTATGTTATTGGTTTTCGTGGTTTCAAATTTGTGAATAATTATTATTATAACAATTTGTGTCACAGGGTGCAACCAGTTTGTCGGGAATCATACATACTAAGTCATGGTGTAGCGTTCGTAGAAGTTTTATTTGTGGAATACACATACAGGCACCAATTAATACAAGATCATACGGGTTCGCCCATCACCCCTGGTTGACCATTCTGGAAGTCGGTGTGACGTATATGATCTATCTTTTCATACTGCTACACACCCTCACGGGTAATTTCGAGCAGATCACTAGTCACGTGACCAGATATGTTTGAGGGTTAATCGATACATTTCACTTTTAAGATACATAATTTTTATCCAGAATATTTCACATTTAGAACTACGAATATACTAAATTGTGATAAGAATATTTTTTTGGGCCGCACGATTCACCCAAATCCTCCCCAAATCCTCATTTTCCCCCCAAATCCTCCCCAAATCCTCATGTAATGAATAAGTTATCCAATTAATATGTCTCAAAACATTTTAATATCGTTCTTAAGAAGTTATTGAACCCGATTTGAATACGTTTTTATGGTAAAAAGAGTCTTATTTCGATGTTTTAATTTAACTTAGGCATTCTAGCAGCCAAGGGAGATCATCCAAAATAAATTATGAGATAAATGCAAGGGAGATAAATGTTGTTTGACCCATTTTGGTCAATTGAAACATGCAAGTTATTTACCATTCCAAATGTGTATAATACTATTCATCTGTTTTTTATCTCGATCAATCATGCTTGCAACCAATCTCAGCACATATATAGCTTTAAAATATGAACACGTCCGTAAATGTGAAGTGTCTATGCAGTACCTGTGGGGCCCGATATGCAGCAAGTTCTAGCCCATTTGTTTGGGTGGTGGTTGGGAGCTAGCGAAGGGTAATTTAAAGATCGGCGTTCATCCTTACTGGAATGCCGACCTACATGGTTTGGCCCTCATGTACCGTTTTGGCTCCCTGGTATGGTAGTTGAGAGCTAAATCCTATTATGCTCCATTAAAAAAGAATAATATCTGTACAGATCATATTGCTTTAGGGGCTGGAGCTAAGTGACATTGGATGATTTAAAAACTTATAGATATATGTTTTACGATATATATATAGATATATGTGTTTTAATTGCATGTTCAACCCGGTACTGTATTATAATGATTGAATTATATCATTATTATTATAGAATAAACGGGACCAAAATGTTTCAAATGTTCATCCGCAGATTTTGATATTTTTTTGTCATTTCTCGCCCAAAGTGTATGCTGTGATCACCATTTCAAGTGTCTCGTCGAGACGGTTCTGATCAGTTGAACGATCATTGGAGGAGAAATAGGGAGATCCTTTGTATAATTTACTATCAAAACTGACAAAGCCGGACGGACAGTCACAAACAATAACCACTTTATTACGACCTTAGATGTTGATATATAATATGCCGTTAAACAAACAAACATTTATATGGGGACATATATACAAGAAAGACAATTCTGAAAATTAAGACCATTTATATTGGCCACCCAGGACAGGGGCGGCGGAAGCCCAATAATTTTGTTGGGGGGGGCCAATAACTTCTTAAGAACGCTATTAAAAGGTTTTGAGACATATTAATTGGATAACTTATTCATTACATGAGGATTTGGGGAGGATTTGGGTGAATCGTGCGCCCGTATTTTTTAATGACCTGGCATTTAACATTATAATTCTGCATTCCAATTTGATTTAGCGATTGGAATTTAGTTGTTTGAACCATTCAAAAATTATTAAATTATATAGGAAAACAGGTCATATTCCCCCTGCACTCCTCGACAGGGGAGATAATTATAACCTGCAGGTGCGCGAAATGGACGAAGTCCGACTTACAGAATGTTGACAAAGTGGATAAAAACATCTTCTAATTTACATATAATGCCCAAAATCTGCACCATTGCACAAAGGTGTCCGTTTGTAGCCGCTATTATGCATTGGATACATGGGTTACATGCTATATGTATTCGGTTGCACAGTAGCAGTAGATATGTGAATTATGACCGGGATCATGACCTACATGTAGCTTTGCATTACGAATGATAAATATATTATACATGTAGTTGATAGAAAACATGACAATAATTAAATGTTTTTAGAATATAATTAGTGGACTAGCGCTAGATAATTCATTAACCCTTAGACCGCTACCGGTACTCGCAACAATTGTCGTCTGTTGTTGCTTTTATATCTTGTCTTATTTCTCAATAAAAACATGGTTTGACAGCACTTCAGAATCATTATACCCCCCGCAACTAGTTGTGGGGGTATACTGGAGTCGGGTTGTCTGTCCGTCCGTGCGTGTGTGCATCCGTCCGTAAACTTAACATCAGAGAAATATTGTTATAACTTCTATTTCCTTCATCTAAAATGCTTAATAATTTACACATGCATTCCTGTAAGGCTCTACTACCATGCTGTGCCAAATCCACATGACCGTCCAACCCCCGCTGATCCCAAGGTCAAGGTCAAATACTTAGTCTCTTTACAAAACTTAACATCAGAGAAATATTGTTATAACTTCTATTTCCTTCATCTAAAATGCTTAATATTTCACACATGCATTCCTGTAAGGCTCTACTACCATGATGTGCCAAATCCACGACCGTCCAACCCCAGCTGATCCCAAAGTCAAGGTCAAATACTTAGTCTCTTTACAAAACTTAACATCAGAGAAATAAGTTATAACTTCTATTTCCTTCATTGAACCTAATTTCAGGACTGAATATATATTTTGATTGTAAATATTGAGTTCTGAAGTTGGGATTTACCCCCCTCGGACAGGTGGATACGGGACACGACCCCGTTGACCCGTCTGCGTGTAGACTCCCTGAGGCTTGTACCTCTATGTCAGAAAAGCGGACGTTAAACCCTATTCACTCACTCACTCACTCCTTCATTGAACATTCTTAATATTTCACTTGTGCATAATCCTCTAAGGTTGTACTATCATGCTGTGACAAATCTACGACAGTCCAACCCCCGCTGATCCCAAGGTCAAGGTCACATACTTAGTCTCTTTACAAAACTTAAATATGTTATAACTTCTATTTCTTTCATCGAAAATTGTTAATATTTCATGCATGCATTCCTCTAAGGCTCTACTATCATGCTGTGACAAATTCCCGCTGATCTCGAGGTCAAGCTCACATACTTAGTCTCTTTACAAAACTTAACATCCGAGAAATCGGTTATAACTTCTATTTCCTTGCTCGGATCTGCTTCATATTTTACACACGCATTGCTCCAATGGACCTCTACCACCCTGTGACAAATTCATGTTCATGCCGCTCCTGCTAAGCCCAGAGTCAAGGTCACAAGCCCACACACTTGGACATTTTTACATATTTTAGGAGTACCTGGGCCCACGTGGGGGGTATTCTGTAAGCCTTGCTTACTGACCAATCTAGTTTCCAATGGAAATGATTCTGAAGTGCTGTCAAAGCATGTTGTAAATTATTCTAAAGTGCTCTCCAAGCATGTTTTTGATGATAAAAATGGAAAATAGAAAATATACAACAGACGACAAAACAAATAAGATAGCAGTCTAAGGGTTAATATCATATGTAATAGGTACCTATATCAAGGCGCAGCATCTAAGTATCATATAAGTGTATTGGTACTGCACTATATACATGCATAACGTCATAACTTTTAAACCACATCAGTGGAGGGGGCATTTAGTGTTACCCTTGTCTGTCCTTCCGTCACCAACCTTGTAACTCGTAAAACTTTTAAACCGTACTAGCTACAGACCTGAAACTGGGTATGTAGCTTCTTATGATGAGTAGATGCGCATCGTTTATTTTGATTTTTTATTCGACCCTCGGGTCATGGATTATCTCCCCTTCCCAACTTTGCTGTGTAGCTCGTAAAACTTTTAAACCGTACTAGCTACATACCTGAAACTTGGTATGCAGCTTCCTTATCAGCTGCTTATGATGAGTAGATGCGCAAAGTTTATTTCCATTTTCGATTCGACCCCCGGGTCATGGATTATCTCCACCTTTTGCTTTGTAACGTGTAATTTAAGTTCTAAACCTTAATAGCTTGATGCATGGTATGTAGCTTCTTTATGGTGTGTAGATGCACAAAATGAATTTCTATTTTTACAACGACACTGAGCCATGGATTATCTCCCCCTTTTGGACTCGGAATTTTGCCGCGTTTACTATTAAAGTGATATGTGGGTACATCCGTGTTCTATGGACACATTTTTTAGTTTCTGTTCTATTCTTGTATTCTATCTATCTGACATAGCTAGACTAGTAACTGTAGAAACAGTCTATAATAACAGACAGAACTTAGAAGACGCTTAATTGTAATTGGCGACCAAAGAAATACAAGTACATGTATTTCTGAAGTACATGTACTGGTGGAAATGAACTTTCACAAGCGAATGTGACCTTAGGAATGTCGGTAAATATTGGATCAGTGCTCCAGATAAGGTGCGTATTGGCGTATTTTACTCATTTATTAGCTCACCTGAGCGAAGCTCATGTGAGCTATTGTTACCGCAATATGTCCGTCGTCCGTGAACATTTTCAAACTTCTTCTCCTCGGTAACCATTGGGCCTATAGTCACCAAACTTCATGGTCATGGTCCTTGGGTAGGGGGATTACAAAATAGTTAAAATGACGTCATTACGTAATCCAAGATGGCCCCCGTCTAAAAATAGCACAAATTCTTCAAAAATCTTCTTCTCAAGAACCGCCAACCAGATTTCGACAAAACTTGGTAGGAATGATCGATGTACCCCGGGGTCAAAAATGGGCGTGGCTCGTGGGGTCAAATTGGGGTCAAATTTTATTTTTGACCGAATATAGTCATGTTATATATCAAATGGAAGGTATCAATGAGGCGATCACTCTGGTACATTTTTTGTCGAAATCGGATTGTTATGTAATCCAAGATGGCCGCCGAAATGTCAAACGGTCTTTCTTTTATTAGAGATTTCAAAATTCTTCTTCACATGAACCGCTTGGCCCATGGTAGCCAAACTTAAAAGTTATGGTCCATGGGTGAAGCCTTTTCAGATTTGTTAAAATGGAGGTCATCGCTAATCCAAGATTAAAAATAGCATAAAGCCGTCTAAAAATAGCATAAATTCTTAAAAAATCTTCTCATGAACTGCTGGCCGGATTTCGACTAAACTTGGTAGGAAGGATCGATGTACAATGTTCTTTCAAAGTTGTGAAAATGGTGACCCCGGGATCAAAAATGGGCATGGCCCGTGGGGTCAAATTGGGGTCAAATTTTATTTTTGACCGAATATGCTCATGCCATATATCAAATTGAAGGTATCGATGAGGCGATTGCTCTGGTGCAATATTTGTCAGAATCGGATGATTATGTCATCCATGATGGCCACCAAAAGGTCCATTTATTCAAGATTTTAAACGTCTTTTTCTCAGGAACCACATGGCCGATGCTGGCCTAACTTCATAGGAAGTTAAGATCCTTGGGTGAAGCATTTTCAGATTTGGTAAAATGTGAGTCATCGCTTAATCCAAGATGACCGCCATCTAAAAATAGCACAATTTGTTTAAAACACATGAACTCAATGTCACATTCTCCTCTGGTGTTCATGGAGTCAGGTGAGCGAATTAGGGCCATCATGGCCCTCTTGTTTTAGCAGAATACGCACTGAATATCAAAAATAGGAGTACAAAATACTTACACCAATGTATGCATTGATTTTCAAATTTAGTAGTGTAAATACTGAAATAAAGTTGACATTTACTTAGTTGAGCGGCAAAAAGCAGACACTGTTTGCTTTTTGCAGCTCAAATAAGTGAATTTTCAAAGGTATTTTATATGTTTGTATCATTTCTTCACTATTTAATAAGGAAGAAAACCAATAATACATTTGTAAAAGTAAAACACGCATTGAATTTGAAATCTGTGGGTATAATATAAGGTTTGATCATGTCCAGCCGTGTGCAAACGTTTGCTGTGGCCCGAGGGAACTGTTTGAACCCCAAGGCCACAGGCCGCGGGTTCAAACAGTTCCCGAGGGCCACAGCAAACGTTTGCACACGGCTGTACATGATCAAACGTTATTGTTACATTTCCAACAAAACAACTGATGTAATTTGAGCATTATATTCAGTATTTTCAGTACTTTTATAAAATTGTCCCATTCACGTAGATAATTTTCGGTATGCATATTCCGGGGCTGCGTCATGAACGTCATGAAGTAGTGATGTCACGAAGGCACTTCCGCGTAGTGACGCCATGAAGGCACTTCCATTACGCGCGGCCCCGGAATCAGCATTGCCTAAAGCCATGTGCAAACAGCACGCGCTATTTGTTTGCACATATGTGCAAACGGAAACCATGTAACAATACTCTTTAGATACAAAACTTATCTGGAGCTCTATTGAATATTTAATAATATCGCCAAATGCCCTTTAAAAATCACCCGTACATCACTTAACCAATCGTAATTGGACACATACACACACATGTCACATATGGACGACTACATTTACAACACAACACATTGGATGATTACATTACGTGACAAAACTGGACATACAACCAAGGATTTACACTTAGAACAATACGAAACATTGCGTTTTCTTGGAAAAACTTGTTTACCTCTCACGTTGTATGATTACTTTCGAGGATAAACATAATCGATTAATACCTTATATAACAAGTTAGCCGTCTCTGTTTTGTATTTATGTCTCTGACCTCAACAGCTATAAGCATTGTGAAAAACAGTGTTGAGAGTTGATCAATATGTTTTAAGGTTCTCTAACCTGTTATAGAAATATTAATCATTTTGTTTTAAACCTCGGTGACCCACTTCCCCGACAATTGAGAATGACTCCTCAGCTGACTGTTTAAACGGAGATAATCCACAACAGCAAAGACAAAAGAGTACAAAATTGTTACATGCATATATGTATATGTGCAAATTTCTTTGTTGTTCAATGGTTTAACTATTCTTCCATATTCTTTGATAAATTTGTTGCATTTTAATGCTTGAACCCGTCTGTTGTGTATTGCTATTTCCCCTATTGTTATTGTACCATGAGTCATTCACAAAACAGTCTTAGCCTGGTATTTTCTATATATGAACTTATGAAGTGCCAACACTCTGTTTCAGGGAAAAATCAACTATTATAAGGAGGTCTTATCACAAACACACAGCTGTATATGCCCGACTGTGGAATATGAGAAGAACCACAATTTGGGTTTGAGAGATATAGCTGTCCAATGTATCAAACAGCTCTTAAAGGTTTGTCTTGCCATTTCATTTGATATATACTTTATGGAAAATTCTAAATATTTTTCTTATTTCTCCTTTAACCCTTAGAATGCGGGAACCGAAAATAGTCGTCTGCTGCTGTGTCATATTTTGTCGTTTCTCTCAGTAACAACATTGTTTGTCAACATTTTAGAATTATTTCCGTTTTAAATGATTCTGAAGTGCTGTCAAACCATGTTTTGATAAAGAAAAAATGGAAAATGGAAAATAAAAAATAAACAGCAGACGTTAAATTTGTATTCAGCATTGTAAGGGCTAAAGTATATATGTGGACTATCTCAATGAGACGGTTCAAATGAATGGTCACAACATATACTTGCAATGAGAAATGAGAAACATGTTATGGAAAATTTTAAATATTAATCGTATTTATGCTCTAAAATTAATATTTTGACCACCAGTACTACTGTCTGTTTCACGAAAGCTGCCCAAATTTTACGGCTATATAAACAATTCAAAAACAAGATTTCTTTTGATAATGTCAAATTAAAGGAAAAATTAATAATGAGCCTTCTTTTTATTTCGTGAAATTCGGTCAAATATTGATTTTATTACGAAAAATTGATTTGTCTATGGGAATTTAACATGGGAGAAAAAGTGGTAAGGAAGTGTGGGAGGAGTCAAAAAATCTAAAAAAATTGGAAATTGACTCCGAAACCTGACTAGATAGCTTGGATATGATATAACTAAGAAAACAAAAGTTAAATTTTAAAAATCGTTCCAGTATTTCTAAAATTCAAAAAAATTTCCCCATGTTAAATCCCCATAGACATCTTCACTCCGTGAAGATGTCTATGGGGATTTAACATGGGGACATTTTTTTTTCGCAATAAAATCAATATTTGACCAAATTTCACGAAATAAAAAGAAGGCTCATTTTTTATTTTTCCTTTAATTTAATATTATGAAAAGAAATCTTGTTTTTGAATTGTTTATATAGCCGTAAAATTTGGGCAGCTTTCGTGAAACAGACTATAATGAGTTGTCACATCATATGCTTTCAATGAGAAATAAAGAAATATAAAATATGTTTCAGAATTATATTACAAAATAAGTGTTATTACACCGCAAATTATGCAATAATAACATGTAAAATATGGTCAGATATGCAATAAGGCTGAATTGTCACTTCAAGTCCAAGTCATATTAGTTGTTTTTATACACAGAGAAAACTATTTTTTTCTTCAATAAATTTCTTATTTGATTTTTTCCAGGGAGAAAAGTTGGCCATAATTGACGAAAATGCTTCATTTAAATCAAGGGAGTCTTTTATCAAGCTCATCAAGAAAAAGGTAATGCCATATTTCCATATATCACAGCATATAGATATTATTGTATGCAGGGCTCCAGATAAGGAATTAGTAATTGAGTATTGTCACTCCATCATTTCTGAAGCAATTGGGTATTTCAAACTTTTAATTGGGTAAAATTAAATCACACTACTGTTTACACATCAACAGACGGCAATTATTGAATAGTTTGCTTCAAAATGAAAATATGTCTTGGCATTTCATTAGAATTGTCTCTTGGAAATACCAAGATGTGTTTTCATGGAAAATAAGAAAAATATGCTATATTTGTGGTGTGTTTATCGTTTTCTGCAGCGTGATAAAGGTACCACAACATTTGTATTGCTTTTTGATACTTTCTACTTCTGATTTCAATTGGGTTTCAATTGTATGTAAAGAAGTCCAATCAAACTTCTTGATTTCGAGCATTGAGTTTGGAATGTTTTAAAATCTGGAGACTAGGTGCCAGCACTAGACTAGTGTCTATATTGACCAAGGAAATCATGCCAGGATTTGGCTGCCAGCCGTTATTCTGAATATGTATTCCATTCTCAAGCTTGAATTCAGGAAGTTTGATTGGTCGGCCTCGATTTCAAGCATTGGAAAGAGAAAAATTTGTGGACCAGGTGCAAGGGACATTTTTTTTTTAAATCAACCGTGGAAATGTTCGAGAGTACCGTATATGAACAATCAATATGTCTAGCTCAGTATATGTATTCAAAATCCAGCAGTTTGATTGGTAGAGACTGACCACATCTTAAGCTTGAAATCAAAAAAATTGATAGGTCAATGCTGAGCACAGCTCATTCTCAACTGATTACAGGCATGAGGTTGGAATACATGTACATGCTCCGAAAGTTTTGTAAGCCCTGACTCTGAACTGCTGTAACCTTGGGAAACAGGGGGCTGTGTCACTAAACTTCTTACGACTAAAATGTTTGTAAGCGCAAATTTAGAATCGTCTGCAAATTTCAATTGATTGATTTACATTTATTGAGCATAGGCTGCATATGCAGCCTATGCTCAATAAATGTAAATCCAATAATTGTTTACAAGAAAATAGTGTTAATGTGAATTTACAGACTATCATAATTTTGCACTTACGAACATTTTAGTCGTACAAAGTTTAGTGAAACGGCCCTCAGATGCCAACGTTGTTGATATGTGACTATGGCGGGAGGCTTATGGGTTTTATGACCAGTGTAGATCCAGTTCAGCCTGTGCATCTGCACAGTGTGATCAGGATGTGCACTGTTCGCTATTACAACACTGAAACACTCGTCATGCTTCAAAGAACACAATAGATCCTTGTCAATCTACAGGAGTGTGCTATTTGATCAGGAGCTACACTTGTCAAATCCCATAAGACCCTTTCTCCGGTCACAGTGACATATTGACTGTGAAAATCCTGTCAGCGTATGTTTGAAATCAGGAAGTGTGACTGGTCGACACTGAGCACAGCTCAGCCTCAGCCAATTTAACTTTCTGATTTTGGTCATGAGATTAGAAAGATTTAAAATCTTGAGACCACAAGCTGATATTAGCAAAATCGCTAAGTGCACTTACCTATCTACCTTAGTGCGCTTTGCAGGAGTAATTATTAATTTCTACTGAACTGTATTATAGGAATGAATGGCCTTGTTTTTGTGGAATTTATCAGGGTATAAACTTGGAAAAGTCGCGGGAATACTGGACGAAGCGATAAAAAATTACAATTTTCGAAAAAAAATTATATTTTTTTTGAAAATTGTAATTTTGTTAAGGCCTCGTCCAGTATTCCCGCGACTTTTCCAAGTTTATATCCCTGATAAGTTCAACAAAAAGGCCATTCATTCCTTATAATTCCAGCATTTGAAATAAATTCATCAAGAAAATGTGTTATTTTTCGTTTTCTTAAGAATTATTTTAACTGCGCCTCACGGTTACGGAAAGTAGTTTACTGGGATATAAATTTTGGACAGAGACTTGCTACGGACCAATCAAGTGTCAGGGAATTGTGTAAATATTTTTGTTATTTGAATTATTATTTCATAAAAACAAACACCTGTTTATAGTTGTAGATTAAAGTTACGTGCTTCACCGCGTGGCATTCATGTACCGTATTTATTATAATATCACAGCCATTGTTTTAATTAGAACACATTTGTGGCTTAGACTGGAGAAATGAGACTCATGGGTTTTTCGACTAGTGCATCCATATCACAGCTATGCGGCTTCATGTCCAAGGTCACGGTCAAATTACTTAGAAATTTGCGTCCGTATGATTTGCGTTAAAGTTTTCGGGTACCCATTATCTCTGCAACGGCAAGTCGGATTGACTTCAAACTTCATATACTTCCTTATCATCATCCATATTTTCATTCCACATCACACCCATGCATCCTTCATGTCCAATGTCGAGGTTAAATTAGTTAGAAATTTGCATTAATGTTTTTATTTGTCGGTCCATGTGGCGGCCGGGGGTATATGTGAGCCCCTGCTCACTTTCTCTAGTTTATGAATAAATTGAAAATCACTCACTCAAAGTGTACTTAGCTAGATAAGTTCCACTTAATGATTTTTGTGAAATCGGCTACAGGTGCCAGCTGCATCAATATCGACCGTGCAAGTCCTGCCGGAGTATGGCTGCCAGCAGCTACTCTGGTCGCGGGAGTTCCGGGCTGCAGAAGCCTCCCTCTGTGCTGGTGTCATCGTAAATACCGCTGGTGATGCAGCGATCACGCGATGGTACGAACGTGACAGTGACACAGAGGTGAAATATACACATGGAGTCGGTAAGTGTAGCTGGCTGTAGGGTTTCAATAACAATAATACTCTGAAATGAATAAATTGACAATTGAGATGATATAAGCATGCAATAATAAAGAAAGTTTAACTCTTGCAACACTGCATACACTGTAGATTCAGATGAGCTGGCTCATAGCGAGCCGTCTCATCAGTATCTGCACTTTTGCAACTAATTTTTGTCCCGCCTGCTTTAGCAGAAGCGGGACATAGGTATATCTTTTTCGTCGGCGTCGGCAGCGTCGGCAGCGTCGGCAGCGTCGGCAGCGTCGGCAGCGTCGGCAGCGTCGTCGGCGGCGTCGTCGGCGGCGTCGTCGGCGTCGTCGGCGTCAACATTTCACGTTAAGTTCTTGCGTTTAGGTCAGTTTTCAGAAAACTATAACACCTACGACCTCCATACTTGGTATACATCAACACTGTGGTGTAACCATCTCACACAGAGGGAGTCCATGTGACCTTGACCTAGTTTTCATGGTTGATTGACCTACTTTTCACATGCATTCAACGTTAAGTTTTTGCGTTTAGCTCTGTTTCTAAAACTTAACGCTCAGGTTAATTTTCATTGTAACTTCTGTTTCCCTCAATGGAATGCTTTAATATTCCATACATGCATTTGTAACAACATCCCGCATCATTCTCCAGAAAGCCCATGGTGCCCGCTAATCCCAAAGGTCAAGGTCGCTGACTTAGAAATTTCCGTGTTTGCAAAAGTTAATGCTCAGTTTATGCTTTAATATTCCATACATACATTTGTAACAACATCCCGCATCATTCTACAGAAAGCCCATGATGCCCGCTAATCCCAAAGGTCAAGGTCGCTGACTTAGAAATTTCCGTGTTTGGAAAAGTTAACGCTCAGTTTATTCCATACATGCATTTGTAACAACATCCCGCATCATTCTACAGAAAGCCCATGGTGCCCGCAAACCCCAAAGGTCAAGGTCGCTGACTTAGAAATTTCCGTGTTTGGAAAGGTTAACGCTCAGTTTATGCTTTAATATTCCATACATGCATTTGTAACAACATCCCGCATCATTCTACAGAAAGCCCATGATGCCCGCTAACGCCAAAGGTCAAGGTCACTGACTTAGAAATTTCCGTGTTTGGAAAAGTTAACGCTCAGTTTATGCTTTAATATTCGTTTGGAGAAGTTAACGCTCAGTTTATGCTTTAATATTCCATACATGCATTTGTAACAACATCCCGCATCATTCTACAGAAAGCCCATGATGCCCGCTAATGCCAAAGGTCAAGGTCACTGACTTAGAACTTTCCGTGTTTGGAAAAGTTAATGCTCAGTTTATGCTTTAATATTCCATACATGCATTTGTAACAACATCCTGCATCATTCTACAGAAAGCCCATGGTGCCCGCAAACCCCAAAGGTCAAGGTCACTGACTTAGAAATTTCCTTGTTTGGAAAAGTTAACGCTCAGTTTATGCTTTAATATTCCATACATGCATTTGTAACAACATCCTGCAGCATTCTACAGAAAGCCCATGGTGCCCGCTAACCCCAAAGGTCAAGGTCACTGACTTAGAAATTTCCGTGTTTGGAAAAGTTAACGCTCAGTTTATGCTTTGATATTCCATACATGCATTTGTAACAACATCCCGCATCATTCTCCAGAAAGCCCATGGTGCCCGCAAACCCCAAAGGTCAAGGTCGGTGACTTAGAAATTTCCGTGTTTGGAAAAGTTAACGCTCAATTTATGTATGCTTTAATATTCCATACATGCATTTGTAACAACATCCCGCATCATTTTACAGAAAGCCCATGGTGCCCACAAACCGCAAAGGTCAAGGTCACTGACTTAGAAATTTCCGTGTTTGGAAAAGTTAACGCTCAGTTTATGCTTTAATATTCCATACATGCATTTGTAACAACATCCCGAATCATTCTACAGAAAGCCCATGTTGCCCTCTAACGCCAAAGGTCAAGGTCACTGACTTAGAGAAATTTTCGTGTTTGGAAAAGTTAACGCTCAGTTTATGCTTTAATATTCCATACATGCATTTGTAACAACATCCCGCATCATTCTTCTGCAGAAAGCCCATGGTGCCCGCTAACCCCAAAGGTCAAGGTCACTGACTTAGAAATTTCCGTCTTTGCAAAAGTTAACGCTCAGTTTATGCTTTAATATTCCATACATGCATTTGTAACAACATCCCGCATCATTCTACAGAAATGCCATGGTGGCTGCTAACTCCAAAGGTCAAGGTCACTGAATTAGAAATTTGCGTGTTTGGAAAAGTTAACGCTCAGTTTATGCTTTAATATTCCATACATGCTT
Organism: Conchocele bisecta; assembly: GCA_029237695.1. Taxonomy (NCBI): domain Eukaryota; kingdom Metazoa; phylum Mollusca; class Bivalvia; order Lucinida; family Thyasiridae; genus Conchocele; species Conchocele bisecta. The sequence goes on along the minus strand of CM055272.1, from coordinate 49,998,457 downwards.
TTGTAACAACATCCCGCATCATTCTACAGAAAGCCCATGGTGCCCGCAAACCCCAAAGGTCAAGGTCGCTGACTTAGAAATTTCCGTGTTTGGAAAAGTTAACGCTCAGTTTATGTTTTAATATGCCATATATGCATTTGTAACAACATCCCGCATCATTCTACAGAAAGCCCATGGTGCCCGCTAACCCCAAAGGTCAAGGTCACTGAATTAGAAATTTCCATGTTTGGAAAAGTCAACGCTCAGTTTATGCTTTAATATTCCATACATGCATTTGTAACAACATCTCGCATCATTCTACAGAAATCCCATGTTGCTCACTAACCCCAAGGTTATTACAAGCTCCATATATACTATCAAACTGCGTGAGGCGGGATATTTTGCTCCGCGGAACTCTTGTTATATTTTCTTAGAAAAACATCTACTTTTTACAAATGGACTAGTCTGAAAATCATTTTGTGACCATTGGATTGGTCGGACAATTGACCTATCACAATCCATTTCAGTTGTTTAGTGTTAAAAGGGTTAAACAAAAATGGGTGTCAACTACTACACTGCCAGTTGTTGAAATGGTGGTGCACACAGTCTAAACCACCATTTTGTTGTAAGCCAAAATAACATCCCACCACACTTTCCCCCAAAACATGTCTGAGAATGAAAAGTTGTTCATGTATACCGTATGGTGCTTGATATATACTCGGTGACAAAAGAGCAATATATTTCTAAATGCTTATATTAAACATTATGCCAATTGATATTACATAATCTTGTGTAAGTCGGCAAAGTATGGTTTTACCATTTCCGTCCTGAGCGAAGTTACGTCCTGAGTCAAATGACTCGATGGAAAGTGTCGTTTGTGTACAGCCTCAAGTAACCGAATAAAACCACGAGGTAACGTGGTAATCCAACATGCAGTGCCGATATAATGACGAAAGAAATCGGGTAACTGACGGCATAAATTTGTTTGGATCTACTGCATTCACTCGAATAGATTTTCATGATTACTGCTTATCATCTGTATTCAACCTCTACGTCATATGCTGATATCCTACAACATGCTTAACCCTTAATACGCTGAATTAAATGTTGTCGTCCGCTGGAAATGTATTATTTTCAATATTTCTCGACAAAAACCTGGTTTTGACAGCACATGAGAATCGTCTCCAGTGGTAGAGCGTCGGACTGCGGATCGGGAGACCCCGAGTTCGATTCCCACCTCGACCGCTGCGAATGGCCGATCCGGCGTATCCTTGGGCAAGACAACTTCGTGCTAGCCTAGTCCTATCGGATAGGGGCTTAAATAGTCGGTCCCGACATGCAAGGTCATCGAGCGAGTGCCGTCGTTAAATCAGAGCATTTACATTTACAAATCGTACAACCATACTAGCCATAAATATGTTGTGAGAAACCATATACATGTATTAATGTGTATTTTCCAGAATAAATTGTGTCCAAATATTTAGGGTTATTACACTAGTCAGACATTTCGGAGTAGTGGGTTTGTGAAACATCGTATTCCTACTCGACGTTTATTGACTGTTTTATAACTTCAATTCATCTGTTTATCCCACTCCAGTGGACCGACTGCGAGAAAGTGAAGGGTCCAGTCATCACCAGGTGAAACTTCCTATCTATGTACAGACAACATACAAGGTTCGTGAACCCTATGCTGTAGTCGTGTTTACTTTAATAACATGTCAGATCGATACTTGGACTCGGTATTCAATACTGGTGGTTGTAATTTCAATCCTCACCCTAGGCATGAATAGTACTTACATTAGTATTTCCATCCCACTGGTCTGTCGGATGAGACTTTAAACTGTGGTCCTGTCTCTATATGACCTTAGCTGTTGCTGGGACGTTAAACCCATTCACTTTCACTTTGTCAACCCTATACTGTAGTCATATTTACATAACACGCCAGATCGATCTTTGATCTCGGTATTCATAAACATGCGGTCTATTGAACAAATATGGGTGTAAGACTTCCAATGATATCAAAAGCAACATGGGATTTCTTTAGAATCGTTTAAAAGCTCATGTGTTTTATGAACGTCGTTTGTATACTCCCCATCTTGTTTGTCTGTGTCTGTCTTGGTGAACCGTGTTACTTGTGCAACATAATGCATGTTGAATTCATTCTTGGTATGTACATGTACCTTCTGTATATAGTCAGATCAGGATCTGCATTGTTCGCCATTCCATGAATGCAACACCCATTATACTTGTAACAAGCAATGTACATGTAGATCGTTATCAGACTACAGGAGTGTACTATTTGATTGTGAGCTACACTATGCACAAATCCCATAAGCCTCATTTCTCCAGTCACAGCCACATACAAATATATACAATATAATTACAAGCCTTATTATTTCAGTTTGAAGTGGCGGCCTTGTTGATCGAGTGGGACTGTTTGACGTCTCTCACCAAGGACGATAAGTTGGCGACTGGCAAGCTGACAAAGGTTGTACGCCACTGGACGGAGGTGAACCCATGTGGGCGTGTCATCGTTGTCTCTGATGGAGCCCAGATACGCACAGGTGCGACTCATTTGGGTCATGCGCGGTTGGTTGGGAGAATGTGAAGGGTAATTTTAACAATCGGTTTCATCCTTATTAACTGAATCCTAATACATTGTATTGCTGGTTTGGCCCTCATGTACATTTGTAGAGCTCCTTCGTAAGGAAGGAATGCTTATGGCATACCACAGGCATCATAGTCAACGTCTGCCCGTCTGTCTGTCCGTACTTATGGTGAGATACTTGTGGCTAGAGAACAATGGGTAGCTGTAAATGTCATTCATTCCGTTCTCTTACGTGGCTACTTTAAACAAAAGAATAGCCACATACCGGTATGTATCCATTTGTAGAAATGTCTCTACGTCCGTCCGTCTTCAAAATTCGAAAACTTAAAGGTACATGCCCACTCAGTAGGCACACAAAGTTCTTTACAGGAAGTAAATAAGTGTATAATTGTGTCACTATTCCACCAGTCCTAAAAATTACGAGTGCCCGCTATACAGATATAATCATTTAGTAATATTTATTTTATTGATAGTGACGCGCTGTGGTATCAGGCTATTTTCATATGCAAATGAGGCATGACATATTTTAATTATTTATACTAATTAAATGCGTCACCTGAAAAATTAATATGTTCGACAGATTATAAAGTATGATCTTTGCACATCAAAAAATAAATACAGAGAATAAATAGTAATGACCGTTAACATTTTAAGGAAACACGGTTATCGCCCCTGATATAAGTGTGGAAATATATGTCTGATATAAAATGTATAGTAATGCCAATCAATACGTAGGATAATGGTGAATGAATGCTTATTTTGCCAGAAAATGTCTCAGATGATGTCTCCGATATAAAGAATATGTTGTGCCTAGTGAGTTGGTATGTACCTTTAACGTTGGGTGAAATTTTGTTTTCTTTCACCAAACATTTTGATATTTCACACATGCCTTTCCCTAATTATTCTCTATCATGGTGTGACAAATCCATGATGCTCAGACCCCCGCTAACCCCAAGGTCAAGGTCACAGTCTTAGTGCTTTTGTAAGCTTATCGTTGGGAGAAATTTGTTATACGTGTAATTTCTGTTTCCTTTCACCGCACTTCTTGATATTTCATAGATGGCTTCCTGTAATAGTTCTCTATCATGCCTCGCCAAATCCACGACCCTCAGACCCCCGCCTACCCCAAGGTCAAGGTCACAGTCTTAGTGCGTTCACAAACTTAACATTGGGGGACATTTGTTTCCTTTCACCCCACTTCTTAATATTTCACACATGTCTTCTAATGGTTTTCTTTTCATGTCATTCCCAATCCACGACCATCAGATCCCCGCTAACCAAGGTCAAGGTCAAGGTCATAATCTTAGTACTTTCACAAACTTAACATTGGGGGAAATGTGTTATAATTTCCTTTCACTGCTATTTTTGATATTTTACTCACCTCTTCCTGTAATGGTTCTCTATCATATCCTGCCAAATCCATTACCCTCAGATCCCTGCTAACCTCAAGGTGAAGATCACAAGCTTAGGCTTAGCGCTTTCGCATTGTGGGGGGGAGGGATTTCTGTTTCCTTTCACACAGCTTCTTGATATTCGTTGAACTAAAGCACCACCAGGCGCGCGCTTCATTGTCTTCTGACAACTCTTGTTACAGTAAATTATTACATTATTACTAGTGTGACATTTCGTCATTAACTCTTTGCATGCTAGCGGCGAAAATATCCGCCAAGCGAATTAGGAGTATATGTTTTATTTCTCTCTGTAAATATGTCTTGAAATTTCATTGATGAAATGAAATTCCAAGACATATTCATGATATTTACGGTGAGAAATACAAGAAAATATGATGAATTGTCATCTGCTATTTTTGAACTATTTATAGCCCACAAATTTCCCAGCATGCAAAGAGTTAATTTGCTGTCTGATGCCCAGGGGAGAAAACTATGTCATGCTTGTATTCATAAGACTGCTGGAAGTAAGCATGAGTTATCTATCCTGTACTTTTGGTGCAGTTGATCATTGAGGGCCGTTACTTCCTATTGAAACCTATTTTAGATTTGTATTCCAATGGTTTCTTGTCCATTGGTATATTTAATTTTGTTTTTTGAAGATTTTTTTGAAGATATGTCAATTTTCTGATGGAAACATATGAATATTTATCGTATTTCTCCACAAAAGTATATGTTGTGGCCATCATTGAGACGGTTCAAATGAGTGGTCACAACATATACCTTCAAATAGAAATAAGAAAAATAAGTCGAAAACTATTTAGAATGTTTTATACCCGTATAGGCATATTATGTGTGAAATGGGTTCAGCAATATAAAGCACATTTACTCTTTGCATGCTAGCGGCGAAAATATCCAGCCAAACGAATTAGGAGTATATGTTTTATTTCTCTTTGTAAATATGTCTTGAAATTTCATTTTTAGCTCGACTATTCGAAGAATAAGTAGAGCTTATGTTGTCACCCCGGCGTCGGCGTCACCGTCACGCCTTGGTTAAGGTTTTTAGTCAAGCTTGTATATGGAATACTACTGGCCCTACACCCACCATACTTGGACAACTTCATCTCCTAGTGATGTACATCAATAACCCCTGATCTATATTTGACCTACACCTACATTTCCTCTTGAATTACTTGGTTAATTCCCCTTGGTTAAGGTTTTTAGTCAACCTTGGTTAAGGTTTTTACTCAAGCTTGTATATGCAATACTACTGGCCCTACACCCACCATACTTGGACAACTTCATCTCCTAGTGATGCACATCAATAACCCCTCATCTATACTTGACCTTGACCTACATTTCCTCTTGAATTACTTACTTAATTCCCCTTGGTTAAGGTTTTTAGTCAACCTTGGTTAAGGTTTTTTTTCAAGCTTGTACATTGAATACTATTGTGCATCCAGACACCATACTTCGACAACCTTTTCTCATAGGTATGTACATCAATAACCCCTGATCTATATTTGACCTTGACCTACATTTCCTCTTCAATTACTTACTTAATTCATTTTGGTTAAGGTTTTTAGTCAACCTTCTATATGGAATACTACTGGCCCTACACCCACCATACTTGGACAACTTCATCTCCTAGTGATGTACATCAATAACCCCTGGTCTATATTTGACCTTGACCTACATTTCCTCTTGAATTACTTACTTAATTCCCCTTGGTTAACGTTTTTAGTCAAGCTTGTAGATGGAATACTCCTGGCCCTACACCAACCATACTTGGATGACTTCATCTCCTAGTGATGTACATCAACAACCCCTGACCTATATTTGACCTTGACCTACATTTAACCTTGAATTACTTACTTAATTCCCCCCCCTTGGTTAAGGTTTTTACTCGACCTTGGTTAAGCTTTTTACTCAAGCTTGTACATGGAATACTATTGTGCATACAGACACCATACTTGGACAACCTTTTGTCATAGTGATGTACATCAATAACCCCTGATCTATATTTGACCTTGACCTACATTTCCTCTTGAATTACTTACTTAATTCTCTTTGTTTAAGGTTTTTAGTCAAGCTTGTAGATGGAATACTCATGGCCCTACACCAACCATACTTGGACAACTTCATCTCCTAGTGATGTACATCAACAACCCCTGACCTATATTTGACCTTGACCTACATTTAACCTTAAATTACTTTCTTAATTCCCCTTGGTTAAGGTTTTTGTCGCGCCCGCTTGCGGAAAGCGCGATATAGTCGGCACTTTGGCGTACGTACGTACGTGTGTCCGGTTAAAGTTTTTGGTTAAGTTGTTTGGTTAAGTTTTTTGGTTTAAGTTTTTGGTTAAGTTCTTTGGTTAAAGTTTTTGGTTAAGTTTTTTGGTTAAAGTTTTTGGTTAAAGTTTTTCGTTATACTATATCTCTGCAACTGCTTTGCCCATTACCTTGAAACTTCACATGGGTGTTTATCATCGTCTATATTTTCATTCTACGCCCCTCCCGTGCGGCCCCTGTGCCCAATGTCAAGGTCAAATTACTTTGAAGTTTTTGGTTAAGTTTTTTGGTTAAAGTTTTTGGTTAAGTTTTTTGGTTAAAGTTTTTCGTTATACTATATCTCTGCAACTGCTTTTGCCCATTACCTTGAAAACTTCACATGGGTGTTTATCATCATCTATATTTTCATTCTACCCCCCTCCCGTGCGGCCCCTGTGCCCAATTGTCAAGGTCAAATTACTTTGAAGTGGTTAAGTTTTTTTGGTTAAAAAGTTTTTGGTTAAGTTTTTTGGTTAAGTTTTTATTTTTGGTTAAACGTTTTTTGGTTAAGTTTTTTGGTTAAGTTTTTTGGTTAAAGTTTTTTAGTTTTTGGTTAAGTTTTTTGTTTTTTGGTTAAAATTTTTCGTTATACTATATCTCTGCAACTGCTTTACCCATTACCTTGAAAACTTCACATGGGTGTTTATCATCATCTATATTTTCATTCTACCCCCTCCCGTGCGGCCCCTGTGCCCAATGTCAAGGTCAAATTACTTTGAAGTTTTTGGTTAAGTTTTTTGGTTAAAAGTTTTTGGTTAAGTTTTTTGGTTAAAGTTTTTGGTTAAGTTTTTTGGTTAAATTTGTTCGTTATACTATATCTCTGCAACTGCTTTGCCCATTACCTTGAAACTTCACATGTGTGTTTATCATCATCTATATTTTCATTCTACCCCCTCCCGTGCGGCCCCTGTGCCCAATGTCAAGGTCAAATTACTTTGAAGTTTTTGGCTAAAGTTTTTTTCGCGCCCGCTTGCGGAAAGCGCGATATAGTCGGCACTTTGTCGTACGTACGTATGTACGTACGTACGCACGTACGTACGTACGTACGTACGTACGTACGTGTGTCCGGTTAAAGTTTTTGCTTAAGTATTTTGGTTAAAGTTTTTCGTTATACTATATCTTTTTTGTTAGTGACCATGCCTCGCCACAAGGCGCGACATGCAGGCCGCGGCCATCTAGTTACTGAACCTTGGTTAAGGTTTTTAGTCAAGCTTGTAGATGGAATATTATTGTGCATACAGACACCATACTTGGATAACTTTTTCTCATAGGGATGTACATCAATAACCCCTGACCTTTATTTTACCTTCACCTACATTTAACCTTCAATTACTTGGTTAATGTTTATAGTCAAGCTTGTATATGGAATACATCTGGGCCTACATCAACCATACTTGGACAATTTCATCTCCTAATGATGTACATCAATAATCCCTGACCTATATTTGACCTTGACCTACTTTTATCCTTGGATTACTTAGTTATCTCCCCTTGGTTACGGTTTTTAGTCAAGCTTGTATATGGAATACTCCTGGGCCTACAGCAACCATACTTGGAAAACTTTATCTCCTAGTGACGTACATCAATAATCCCTTGGTCAATGTTTTTAGTCAACATTGGTTAAGGTTTTTATGCAGGCCGTAGCCACCTTCTTTGTCAAGCTATGTGTACATCGACAACCCTCGTAGTCGAGCTATGCTGTTCTCCTACAGCTCTTGTTTGTCCTCTGGACACAATTCTAATGAAATTCCAAGACATATTCTCATGACATTTATAAGGAGAAATAAAAGAAAATATAATGAATTGTCATCTGCTATTTTTGAACTATTTATAGCCCACAAATTTCCCAGCATGCAAAGAGTTAATAGAATCAGCCAATCAAAATGCGAATCACATTTCTGTGGACCATCGGTTTCAATGACTTACTGGGGAGGATGGAGTGGCAAAACTAATGCTATGTCACAAGCACATGCTACTTTGTAACTCTGTAAGCGGCTCTATGGTGCTGAATGATATCTTTACAAATATGTAATGTCAATTGCTATAGTACATTACCAATCTAAACCATTTTAAGGATTTGAAAAATGCATGTATTTATGATAGAATATATGTCTAACATATATCGATGGTCTAGTAACATAAGGTCGTAACTGCTATGCTAAAGCATAGCACTTACGACCTTATGTTACTAGACCATCGATATGTGAATACTGCCTGGTTATTGTATCATATACGGCAAATGGAGTGGCCAACTCGGCCATCTTGGTGTGTTCCAGCCATCAGCCAGTTTCACCTGTTCTGCCGTTTGTCAAAGAACTCAAAATGTGAAGTAGAACATTATGATATAATGTAGCTAATCACATGTAGAAAAGCCAGGAGAACGGACTCCTATCAATTGTATTACACCAAACTGTAAAATATGTCAGTTTTCTGAACAGGTTTGTGCCTGTGTTTTTAAAAACATGAATTACCATTATAAATACCCTCGTACACAGAAAATCGCACAGTGTATCACTTACCTGGCCAACCGCACAACACATAAATATATATACCCACTATTGTACTCTGTTATTAGCTATCAAATTCAGTGACATGTAAGCAGTTACCTGGGTGTATTGTCCCTGGTGTCTGTCTACTCACCTACTATCTGAGTAGATATGGATTTACCTATGGGTAATGTGTACACTAACAATAGGCTGATCATCAGATTGACAAGTACACACATCAAAATTTATTTTGAGATTGATGGGAGAAATGCTCAGATATCACGTCTGTTGTATAGTTTGTTGGCATAATATTTATAGCTTGCCATTGTCATATCTGTCTATTATGTATTGCACCAAATCTTATTTGGTTTACTGTCATATTATTTTCTGTATGTGTCAAATGCACAAAGTGGTGAAACTGTATGATGGCTTGTACATAGAAAGATCACAGGTTGAAGTAACGTACCGAGGTCTATAAATACAGTAAATATACATATAAGTGTTATAGTGGGAGTAAGACAAATTGTTTTAGCTTATTTATTTTTCATTTATAGATGCTTTTAGGCATATTTAATGTATTTATAGACTTCGTCCGTTAGTTCAACCTGTGACAAAGATGGCAGAGATGGCAACTCAATGCTCCATATAGTATACAGTAACAAGAAAATATTCACATATGTTATATTCATATATCACATCACTCTTATGAAGCAATTCATTGAAGTCAAGTGTATCTATCTGACCTTATTAAAAACAATATTAATTATTTCTCCAGGTGATTTTTCTGTTACTTGTGGGTGTTTCGGGTGACACTTGAAACCGCTGTATCTATTATCTCACTTTTTCATTAACAGGTGAGAGGAGTCGTTCCCAACACAAACAGGAAATCATAAACATTGTCCAGCAACTGTCCGCTTCTGTAAGTTATATTTCACATTTCATTCAATTCCCCACCCACATAGCGGAAACTAGGAGATGTTTGTTTACGACTGCTGACTTGATGGGCTAGCATTAGGTGATATGTGTAATTTAATACAGGTGTATATATGACTTTCTAATGTTAGATCATAAATTTGTAGCAATTATTATAGGAATGAATGGCCTTTTTGTGGAATTTATCGGGGTATAAACTTGAAAAAGTCGCGGGAATACTGGACGAAGGCCGGAAGGCCTCGTCCAGTATTCACGCGACTTTTTCAAGTTTATATCCCCGATAAATTCAACAAAAAGGCCATTCATTCCTTATAATTTCAGCATTTGAAATAAATTCATCAAGAAAATGTGTTTATTTTCCGTTTTCTTAAGAATTATTTTAACTGCGCCTCACGGTTACGGAAAGTAGTTCGGCGTGGGAGTTTACTGGGATATAAATTTTGGACAGAGACTTGCTACGGGCCAATCAAATGTTAGGGAATTGTGTAAATATTTTTTTGCTGGAATTATTTTAACTTATCACATGAAAACCTTGTTATTACGTGCTGTAACCCATTTCATAAATGTGATATGACACACATGTAATAACACCTTGCAGCGAAGTTGAATGGCTGGCCGCATCACCCTAATTATGTATTCATAGTATGCGCCAACTTTATGCCAAATGAATAAAACAAAGATGTTCTAAACAGTCTCCAGATAAGGAATTAGTAATTGAGTATTTTCACTCCATCATTTCTGAAGCAATTTGGTATTTTAATTGGGTAAAATAAAATCACACTACTAGTCTATTTACACATCAACAGACAGCAATTATTGAGTAGTTTGCTTCGAAATGAAAACATGTCTTGGCATTTCATTAGAATTGTCTTCTTGGAGACAATTCTAATGAAATGCCAAGATGTGTGTTCATGGAAATTAAGAAAAATATGCTATATTTGTTGTCTGTTTATTGTTTTCTGTAGCATGATAAAGTTTGTTATTGCTTTTTGATACTCGCTACTTCTGATTTCAATTTGGTTTTTGGCAATTTTAATTGGGTATTTACGCAAATACGCAGCTTATCTGGAGCTCTGTCTAAATGACGCGACAAAGCAACAACGTTTTGACGTTGACATCATCCTATTTTAAGTCATTAGCAGCGTCGGGGACTCTTTAAATAACCTTAGCTGTTGATAGGCCGTTAAACACCACTTAGCCAAAACAACTTACAAAGAACGGAAACCTAGAATATGGCATATTTATAATTTGTTTATTGCTAGTATTGAAACTATTTTTCTCGGTGGAGATTTTCATCTCGATGCGAAAATAGGCAATGGCGTCCACTCGCTGAAATTAAAATATCCAAGGTTTCTGCTCTTTAGAGCAGTGAAGTCATGTGATAAACAGATTCTAAAACTCGTTTCCATTTGATATGAGATTTATGAAACTCGTCATGCATAAATTGTGCGTGACTCGTTTCATAAATCTCATATCATTTGAGATCCTCTATTTATATTATTTTGTGACCTATATAGCGGCAGATCATCTGCACGATGTTATCAGGGTCTGCATTGTTTGCCAGTGATTCCTGATACTTCTGATTAACCAGCTTAACTTTTATCATCGCTTGCTATACATTGACCGAATAACACTGATTAATAACAAAGTGTTATATCCTGCATTGTCTGGATACGCATATCTAGGTCACAACTACATTCTCTATGTTCCATTGGTCGAACGGTGTCACATGATGTTACCGAATTACGTAAGTAAGTCTGTGTTCGCCAATCTTTGCGCCAATCCTCTGGAATGTTTCCTGATGAAAACAATACCATACCAGTGTCTTTTGATATCAAGTTTATCAGTATTAAAAGACACTACCCTGGTATTCTCTGTGTATTTGGTGGCTACATGTACACATGTCCATCAATATGGAACATTCTGGCCTTTAACCCTTACTACGTTGAATTAAATTTTGTCGTCTGCCGGAAATGTTTTATTTTCAATATTTCTCGTCTCTGCTGGAGACGATTCTCATGTGCTGTCAAAACAGGTTTTTTTGTTAAGAATTAAGGCAAAAATGAAAAACAGCAGACGACAATTTCCGTCTCCAGCGTAGTGAGGGTTAAATCACAGGTTGCCTTTGTTGCAGGTCATTTATAGTGTGTGGGCTATTGGAAAAGCAACAGTGTGGCAGCTATAGACAGATACTTGCTATTTGTAAATTATGTACTGGCTGATAAGGTCGCAGTCAGTGCTGAGGCTTCTAGCGAGCAGTTTAGATCCTTATGAACTCTCTAAATGTGTGGCAAACTGGAACTTCTGTGTGGCAAAAAAATTACAATTTTCGAAAAAAATATAAAAATCAACAGACGCAAATATTTGGTGAAAATTGACATATTTAAAAAAAAAAAGCTTTATAAAGAAGGTGAACGTAAGTCCTCAGTGAATAGTGCAGGCAGTGATTAGACTGCAGATATACAGGCTAATCTGAGGCTATGCTGATCGCAAACATTGTAAAGGCACATTTGTCCGCCCACGGTCTATTTATAGAAAAATGGAAGATTGATTTCAAATTATTATCGGCAAAATACAGATCCATGCTGTGGGAGATGCATGTATTCCCAAAACTGTGCCATTTAGTATTGCGGTATCATATTTCCAGGTCCCTGACACGCCCGTGTATGTTGGCCACATAGACAACCATGCAGTGTCTGGGGGCCACGTTGTGCCTCCCAAACCTGGGCTCCTGGCCTTCCTCCAGTGTCGACACTGCCTTAATCTCCATTCCAAGGTATTCATTAACCCTCAGTACACGGGAGACGAAAATAGTCGTCTGCTGTTTTTCATTTTTACCTTAATGCTGAATAAAAAACCTGTTTTGACAGCACATGAGAATCGTCTCCAGTGGAGATGATTCTCATGCGCTGTCAAAGCAGGTTTTTATCGAGAAATATTGAAAATAAAACATTTCTAGCAGAAGACAAAAGTTAATTCAGCGTAGTTAGGGTTAAAATCACAGAAAGTGATGAAATAGATGAATAAAATATACCGTATTTGTTATTTCTTACATTGCATTTTCTGAAAATTTTAAAAATGTAAATACCGGTAACCATATATAGCGTGATAATTGAGTTAATGTTGTCACAATTCGTGGATTATGCACTGTTGTCGGTCTAGAAATTTATATTTTTCACTACCTCGTAGAGATTAATGATGTTAGACAGACTCATATGTACTTACTGAAACGTAAACACAATTGAAAGGGGAAGTGCAGGTGGGGTTAGCCCCCTTCTTCCACTGACCCATTCAATTGATATGATAGAGACTTACCATAACATGTAAGGTGCAGTTGCAATGTATAGATGTTGTCTGTTATTCTGCATGGAATCTTTTCACACGCCATGTGAGATATCTTGTGAATAATATTTACAGAATTTACAATGTATTCCGTAAATGATGTTGAAAGTTGACGAAATTTACATAGCAAATGCGGAATATATTCCGCATTTGCTATGAAAATTTCGTCAACTTTCGACTTCATTTACAGAAAATATCACAGTTTCCGTAAATGTTTTTCAGGAAAAATTGCACATGTATTTAGGTACAACGTCACATGGTCTGTCTCATATTTGGCTGATGCCAAGTAGTCTGATCAGGGTCTATGCTGATCAGCATGTTGTCAGTAAAATATTACACTCTAATCATAGTGTGTGAATGCGCAATAGGAGGCCAGTTTATAACCGCATGTACTGTATGGGTTTTCAGCGTTCTTTGTACCTGCATGAATCACAAAGCCACATGAAAATGGCCGAACATGCTGGGCTACCACATATTAAGGTGAGATAGAATTTGTTCTTCTATAATTTGAATGATACTTCATTAACCACTAACCCACTTACCTTACTACTCTTATGATGGGTATTTATCCCGTCAACACAGTGCGTATGTGCCGTGAAACACGGTGCCGTGAAACATTTTTGATAGCCAGTCAATACAATTTTTGCATTTTACAGCCATTTGAAGGTGTTGACGGGATAAATAGAATAGTAGGTTAGTGCCGTGAATGGTAAAAAATATCTGGCGCGGCACGGAAACGGGATGTGCTCGGCAGAGCCTCGCCCATCCCGTTTCCTGAGCCTTGCCAGATATTTTTTCCCATTCACGGCACTAACCTACTATTCTCTATAACCTGATTCAACTCTCTATTACAAGAAGGCTAAACATGTACCTGTGGGCCAAACCACGGATATCGGGATTCCGTTAAGGATGAACAACATTGTTAAATTACTTTTACATGTTACCAGTGGGTGGTGGTCGGGCAAATGAGACGGCGTAAATTAACGGTATGGGTTCCTCCTTATAGGAATCACGATTTGCCTGGTTTGGCCCTCAGGTACGTTTTTATCTTTGGCTCTTTAGTTAATTGGGTTATTACCTATTATAAAAGTAGTAAGATTATTACTGATCCTACTGCTTTTGGGAGGGGCCAAGTGTGGCGAGAACCTGGCATCAGATCAGGATTATTCTGATTTAAGGGCTGAATATATAGTTTTGTTATTGTAAATATTCAGTTCTGATTTTGGGATTTTCCCCCCATTTGTAGCATGTACTTGAACATGTACATGTACTTGTACAGGTAATATATGGGATTTAGTACTAAACACATTGACCCGGCCTTAAATGACCTTAGCTGTTGATAGGCCGTTAAACCCCAACAAACAAACAAACAAAACATGTTACCAACCTGCCAACCGTAATAAAGGACTAACTGATGGACTACCATCTAAACCCAATAATAACCTTCAAGTGACCTTGACCCACTTCTGTCCATTTACTTAGTATTTTGACATTACTAATAGTCTACCAATTGACCAGCTATACTGTTCTCAAACAGCTCTTTGTCTGTGCTATGTTCACCCATTTGTTTAGCGGGAGGACCAAATCACGATTTATAATCATCTCACTTGGTGTACACCATCGCCTGTGCTAATCTTGCCAATATTTGTAAAATTATTTTAATATTACAAATAATTGCATATTATGCCTGAAAGCAAAGAGCTACTGCTCAGGCACAGCCGATCAAACTGCTTGTTTGTGAGTTGATATTGCCATATTTGATGTTCAGAAACGCTGACATCCGGGCAAGATTGACACAGGTTGTGGTCTATCAATAGTATGTATTTGTTTTTCTTTGTAGATGGCGCGAGTATTAGAGCATCCATCATTGGTAAGTTTAGCTGCATGTTGGATTAGTTTTCATATTAACAGGTGCAATAAAAATGCACTCAATGCATTTTACTTTCCTGGTAGTCATGTTCGGCAATTATCATGAATCTCTCAATCTTGTAATTTCATATGGATTTAGTCTGGTGCCATGATGAATTTTATCTGAATCTCGCAGTCATATTATAAAACTGAAAAATGTGTGTCTGTGACTGGAGAAATGGGGCTTGTGGTTTTTGTGGCCAATGTAGCCCCTGATCAAATAGCATACTCCTGTAGCCTGTTAATGAACTGTTAATGAACTATATTGCATTCTATATTCTATGTGTTTCATTGATGAAATTGCTAACATTGAATCTGCACTGATCACCTAACACAATTCCTGTAGTAGACTTGTTTGCATGTTTGATGCAATAGTGTATTATGATTTTTGTCGTGCCCGATTGCGGACAGCGTGATATAGGCGGCACATTGGCGTACGTCCGTCCGTCCGTTTTGGTTAACGTTTTTTGGTATACAGTGTACTATCAAAATCAAAGCCTCAGCGGGCGCGACATGCCGCCTCGGCCATCTAGGGCCCACATGGACAATATTCTGTATGCCCTCTCTTACTGACAAATCTAGTTTTGTTAACACTAGGTTAGTATCCTATCTCTATACAGTTTGTTTAGGGATGGGCTGTGGCTCAGGTGTAGAATATAGGACTTCAAAACTGAAGGTTGTGAGTTTGAAACCTACCCTAGGGCACGACAAAAACTGTCATTGTACATTGTATTTCCATCGCACTGGTCTGTTGGAAGAGACTTGAAACTGTGCTCCTGTCCTTATATGACGTTAGCTGTTGATGGGGCATGGAACACCATTCATTTCATGTCCATGCAGATTGTGTCGAGCTATGGGGCGACCAGAGATGCTGACCAATCTAGTTTTAACTATAAGCCCTCGCTTACTGACAAATCTAGTTTTGTTAAAACTAGATTTGTCAGCAAGTGAGGTCTTACATGAGATCCCATCTCCATACAGGTTGTGTCGAGCCATGCAGCGGCGGTGCCACCAATCCCAGAGATGCTGAAACACATCCAGTTGCAGCAGAGAGACAGTGCGACCCCAGAGGCTACAATCCCGCTGTTTGACCTGAAGAATGAGTACAGGGATGGACATATACACGCCTCACTGGGCAATGGCAGGGTCGAGTTTCTGTTCGCTGTAGACTGGAACATTGTCGAAAGGTTTGTTGCTACATGTTGTACTTTATTGGCATAATGTTAATAGGCAAAGCCATTTTGATGCATTCAGCCATTATTGATACAGTCTATGTTACTTTTCCACATCCACCCCCTATACTACATCCATCCCCTATACTACATCCACCCCCTATACTACACCCATGGTGGGTGGCAGGTAGGACAATACAATGGGTAATTTAATGATCGGGATTCATCCTTACTGGAAACCTGGTATTTGTCTTACTTGTATGTGACAGTTGAATCTGGTTATACCCCTTATATGAGTAATATGATTGTTCGTAATCCTATTATTTTTAGGGAAGGGGCCCAGTGCGTTTGGTGTGGTATGGACCTGGTACCAGGTCAGGTTATTCTAATTTCAGGTCTGAATATATATTTTTTTCGATGTAAATATTCCGTTCTGATTTTAGGATTTCCCCCCCAATGCAGTAGGTTGAATATGGGATTAAACCTGTTGGCCTTTTAAATGACCTTAGCTGTTGATAGGCCGTTAAACACCAACAATACATTCCCCCCCCCCATCCCCTTGTTAATAATCCATTTGTTTTGAGTGACTTTCTGCTGTCCACCTGCCCCGTGCAGGCACCGGGGCGGGATCAACTGATCCTGAGAATAGTGCTGCAGTAGCCATTGCTTGTCGTAAAAGGCGACTAAACTGGCTTAACGATTGGGTTCATACTTTCCGGAACCCCCTATACCGGATTTGGCCCTCATGTACATTTTTGGCTTTCTTGTATGTGAGAGTTGAGTCAGGCTATGCCCCATATATAAAAGTAAGATTAGCGATAATCCTATTACTTTTAGGGGATGGGATAAATGATGCTGGTGTGGCGAGGGCCTGGCACCAGATCAGGTTGTTCTAATTTCAGGACTGAATATATATTTTGATTGTAAATATTGAGTTCTGAAGTTGGGATTTACCCCCCTCGGACAGGTGGATACGGGACACGACCCCGTTGACCCGTCTGCGTGTAGACTCCCTGAGGCTTGTACCTCTATGTCAGAAAAGCGGATGTTAAACCCTATTCACTCACTCACTCACTGCTGTCCACCTAATGTTGCTTTACTGTTATGTCACTGATATTTATATTTATATGAAACATCATAAAAAGAATGCATGAGAGCATTGGCTTACACTTTGGTTCAAATTAGGAAATCTATTTTAGGAATAACAACATTCTTTTTCAGAATTTATCGGTAGGATATAAACGTCAAATAATATAGTCCTTCCAGCCTTCATTCCTATAATACTTTGCAGGTATCAGAGTCTATATGCCAGTCAAGCCTCGAAAATCACCGAGACTGGATCCAAAATGTCACCCAAGAAGGAAAGCCATTCTGTCCAGGATGACAGTAGAACCAGTCTACAGAACTTGTCCAAGTCTGTGCTGGGAACCAGTGCTGGGTCACGTGACTTACCCAAGTGGATGCTGGGTAAAAGTGGCAGCACAAATTCAGCGTCATCTGTTGAGTTGAACCGGTCAGATAGCGCATCATCTATCGAGACCAAGGTGCGGAAAACGATGTATGTGATGACAGAAAAGGAGCTGTCCGATTTGGCCGCAGATATTCTCAAGCAGGTATGTAGTCTTTACAAGATTATGGAAATTGCAAGTTAAGACGTTAATGTGTTACTGACTTGTATGTGGCTGTGACTGGAGAAATGGGGCTTATGAGATTTGTGACCCATCTAACTCCTGATCTGTGACTGGAGAAATGGGGCTTATGGGATTTGTGATCAATGTAGTTCCTGTTCAAATAGCGCACTCAAGAAGCCGGAAGCCTGATAATGGTTTATATGGCTTGTTAGAAGCTTTACGGGTGTTTCATTGATGAAATGGCAAACAGTGCAGGTCCTGATCAGACTGCGGATGCACAGGCTGATCTGGATCTGCACTGGTTGCAAAACCCATAAGCCCCATTTCTTCAGTCACAGCCACATATATACATGCAACAATCAATGCTTCATTGAATATAGGATGTGTAGGCTAATCAGACTCTACCTTGGTAGTAAATGCTTTGAGGATGTGCACAGAAAGTGATGAAATAGTCCAAAGTAGTTTAATTGTAGACATGCATCATATTTCTGAACCAATCGTACACGTAAATGGCCTGGAAAAAATTGGTGATTTCTTTTAAAAAAAATGAAATTCCATAAAATATTGATTTTATTGCAAAAAAAAATTTTCCTATAGGAATTTAACAAGAGGGCTAAAAATAGATTTAAAAATAATAATAAAATATTTGTGGACCGATTTTCAAAATCTAGCTTTTGTTTTCTTAGTTACATCATTTCCAAGCTATCTAGCCAGGTTTCGGAGTCAATTTCCAACAAAATTTGGGGAGGGTGACGTTTTTGTTATTGATGAAAAAATATTTTTTTTAATTTAATGTGTTTAATAGCCAAAAGTTTGTCGCCAGCAAAACGTGGAACAGACACTAGTGTTGTGAACAATAGTTCTTCTGCAATCTATTGTTACAAATTTCTTTTATTTAAATTAATTGTAGCAGTGCCTATTATAGGCACTAGTACAATTAATTTAAATAAAACAAATTTTTTCTAAATGTGGAATGGTATGATAATTTCACGGAGCAATAAAAAATATATACCGGTACATGTATTTTGCAAATTATTTTTACTTCTATACATTTAGCGAAAATGTCAAATTATGCCAAACCAAATCACATTTTCTGATAGTATACATGCATAGAAGGTTACTTCCTAATTCTCCTATGTTTGATTGTCCAGTATTCCAATTTCCCCCAAGAATTATAACAATAACACTATTAGCTGTAAAAAATACCTGATTACCGGTATCCTACATCAAAATGTGATAAATTGATATAGGTCATTTACTGTGCATGAAGCGATAAAATGTATGCAATATATGTTAGATGCGAGACATCAGCTGAGACACAGTGCCTTTAAGGCATCTTCTCATAACTTGACGCCACCCCATGTCAATATAGAGAAACTGAAGCTTAATTTCACAATTGTGGCCATGACTGGAGAAATGGGGCTTATGCGTTATGCGTTATGCGTTATGCGACCAGTGTAGATCCAGATCAGCCTGTGCATCCACACAGTCTGACCAGATCTGCACTGTTCGCCATTCCACAAAGGAAACACCCGTCATGCTTCTAACCATGAATATAGATTGTTATCATGCTACAGGAATGGGCTATTTGATCTGGGGCTACACTGATCACAGATCCCATAAGCTCCATTCTCCAGTCACAACCAGAAATAACTCATTCCAGGCAGGGAAGGATGATCTTCTACAAAAAATATTACTTGAACAAAAATCTAAACACAAAACTTATGACACAAACATGGACGAAGGTAACACAACTGTATCTGGTAACAAGAACACTAAACAAACCAGGATACGGGCTACATCTAAACAAAGGAACAAGAATCGTCGAAATGTGTCAACTGATGATAGCGTTTACCCCAAGATGGAAATAGACGATGACTCCTTTGATAGTGCAAATGGAAGTTTTCAACACACAGACATTGATAGACAATCTGATGAATCACAGGCAAGCAGATTACAATCACACAATATTGACAGTGAAGTTGAAATGCATACTGATAAAGATGAGGACAAAATGGAAGAAGTTCGTGCTAGGGGTGAAAGAGACAAAGAAAGGGATGAAATGGTTTCCAATCTGCTGGAAGACTTAGATAACTCGACCATTCAGAGAAGGAAGAGTCCAAGAAAAAAGGCCAGGTAAGAATTTACATCACAATATCGGTACTTCTTTTTTGAAAAACTTGTGCAAAGTGAAAGTGAATGGGTTTAACGTTAGCTAAGGTTATATAGAGAAGGGACCACAGTTTAAAGTCTCGTCCAGTGGGATGGAAATACTACAAGAAGTGTTCACGCCTAGAGTGAGGATTGAACACACAATCTCCATTATTGAAGTCCGATGCCATATCCCGTAGGCCACGGCCCATCCCTAAAGACTTGTGTAAATCTGGGGGCCGTTTCACGTACGACTAAAATGTTCGTAAGTGCAAAATTATGATAGTCTGTAAATTTCACATTAACGATGCTTTCTTGTAAATAATTATTGGATTTACATTTCTTGAGCATAGGCTGCATATGCAGCCTATGCTCAATAAATGTAAATTCATCAATTGAAATTTACAGACCATCTTAAATTTGCACTTACGAACATTTTAGTCGTAAGAAGTTTAGTGAAACGGGCCCCTGGTTGGCTTACCAGCGACCACAATGATTTTGGTGATGATCCAGACTGTATACTCGGAGATCAAGCAATCTGTTACTGTATGTGATGCATATTTTTTTTCAAATTTAGCAAATATTTATGAAATGGCTTCTTACCCTGTTGTCTAGTCACTTATATTTGTGGCTGTGACTGGAGTAATAGGCCTCATGGGTTTTGTGACCAGTGTAGATCCAGATTAGGTCTGATCAGGACCTGTACCATTCGCCATTCATCAATGAAAATCCTGTCGTGCTTTTAACAAGAAATATAGATGGATTTCAGGCTACAGGAGTGGGCTATTTGACCAGGAGCTACACTGGTCACAGGTCCCATAAGCCCCGGTTCTTGAGTCACAGCCACATTTGAGGGTGGGCACGAATGGTTATAGTTGTTGCTTTTTTATCCAGTTGTCCATCAGGCCCGTGCATTAGTCTCGGTACATCGTCTCTAATGGAGAATGGGGCCTCAGTTATTGTCTTGTTCTAGTAATGGAAGTCACCTACAACAGTCAGTGTGTGGGATCACATGTTCCGAACGGCGTGACGTCATGGTTTTTTATGTGTTTACAGTAGATTTCCTTTTACATTGTATATCTTTCTAATGGAATGAAATAGTTTTATGAAATATACTGCAGCAAATGCGGTACACGTTGCCCTTTATTGTATAGGCGGCTTTAATCTCATAATTCTGTCGTTTTGACGAAGAATCGGTTACCGAAAATGTAAATAAAAACTAGAGCATGTGAATAGAAGAAATAAACGGTACTCGATTCTTTGTGAAAGTTGTAAATTGTTTCAGAGCACCCATAAAACACATATGCCATCGTATTTGGTGTGCTACATATCATCAAATTCCGTCCGTTTATTTTAAAGAAAATCTACTGTAAAAATGATGTCACAGATTTCGTCATGTCAGAAAATCGGGTTTGGAAACCATGTGATCCCACACCCTGACAGTGGACTGATGTGTAAATTGAGAGTAAGTTGATAAATGTCCTAAACTGGGGCTTATGGGATCAGTGTAGCTCCTGATCAAATAGACTGTTCGCCATTCCATCAATGAAATACTTGATGGAATGGCGAACAGTGCAGATCCTGATCAGACTGTGCGGATGCACATGCTGATCGGGGTCTACACTGGTCGTAAAACCCATGAGCCCTATTTCTCCAATCACGACCACATATTGCACCATACAAAATTTTGAAAACTTCATATACATGTATTTCCAGAATAAAATCTGAAGTCGTTGAAGACAATTCCATGGCAGCCGAAGCGTTCGTCTTCAACCTTCTAGAAAACACTTTCAATGACACGACCCCATCTCACTCTAGCAATCGTCCATGGTCGAAATCCTCGAAGAAATCTCAGAACCGCAATCAGTCGGGCTATAAACACCGGGAATCTGGGACATCAGACACAATGGATCGTATCTTCAGGGATGTTGACGAGAAAATAAGACAAGAAAATTTACACAAAACCGAAGCCATTGTTAAGTCGGTATCCATGCAACAGAACAATGAGTTCAGTTTGAAAGAAAAAACAATCAAAAAGAGGTCCAAACTGAGAGAAACGCCAGATTTGTCAATATTAGATGACCTCTTTTAACTTCTTCACACACAACCCTTGCAATGCTATATGTCATTTGCTAATAATTCTCTTTACTTGTTTTTGAAGAAAAGTTTGCTTTGACAGTGCATAAGAATCTTTTCAAATTGAGATAATTCTCATGTCCTGCTGAAAAATGTTTTTAATAAATAAGTTAACAATGATAAACAGCTGACAACAATATTTGTTCCCACCTATTAAGGATTAATGTGTAGTGAAGCATTACAATACTTTCTCTGTACAGTGAAACTTTTTTAAACCGGACACTCTGGGATGTCCCCAGGGTGTCCGGCTTAGAGAGTTTCACTGTAAATCAGGCATATGACCATTCTGAGCCATAGTTGTGTGCTATGCGATCACGAACAGACATGATCACCTGAGATAAATGACCAAGAAACTCATCAAACATAAGATAACAGGTGTTTTCTTTGTGTCCGGTTCAGAGGGGTTCCATTGTATTAACCCTTCCTACGCTGTTGACGGAAATGGCCGTCTGCTGTTTTTCATTTTTGCTTTAATTCTTGACAAAAAAAATGGTTTTGACAGCACATGAGAATCGTCTCCACTGGAGACGATTCTCATGTGCTGTCAAAACCAGGTTTTTGTTGAGAATTCTAGTCCAGTTTTGAATCTCGTTTGTCCCACAGGCGATCGGCATGTTGATAGGATAGTGTATTATACTTTTTTAGACATGTAGAAATTTTTTTTATAATGTATTCAGTCTGTTGTCGATGTATATAAAATCAAGGCCTTGAACTAAGTGTGTCTAAATTTCACCATCACCAGTTTGAAGACACAACATATTTTCTATTTTTCATAAAATCCCATTATTCCTAGTGCCTACACAGAGCTAAGGCCCACCTGCGCCTAATAAAACCGACACATAGCCAGCATTTTACACGCAGAAGCCGTACCAGCCCAAAAACCGAACACAAGTCACCCGACTATCACCATACCGATCGCCTGTGGTTTGTCCTTCACTGAATTTCTGTATTTTGTCTCCATGGTTAAATAAAGTATTCCAACTGGACACGATGTGAATGGTTGAACATGCCATGCAACAGTGACATTTCCCTGATAATTCAAACTTCCATAAATTAGTAAGCTTTCCGCATTAATACATTGAACAATAATTCATTAACCACGAACATGGTGGGTGGCAGGTGGCAGAATGCGATGCAGGTGGCAGAATGCGATGGGAATTTAACAATCGGGGGTTCATCCTTACCGGTATTCCGACTGGAGACCTGGTTTGACCCTCAATTACGTCTTTAGCATTTTGTATGTGACAGTTGAATCTAGTTATACCCCTTATGTGAGATTACGATTATTCATAATCCTATTTTAGGGGAAGGTGCCAAGTTGCTTTGGTGTGGTATGGACCTGGCCTCGGGTCCGGTTATTCTAATTTCAGGGCTGAATATATTTTTTCTCGATGTAAATATTACGTTCTGATTTTGGGATTTTCCCCCCAATGCAGCAGGTTAAAACGGGATCGAACCCATTTGCCCGGCCTTACATGACCTTAGCTGTTGATAGGCCGTTAAACACTAATAAACAAACAAACAAACGTAACCACGAACATAATCATCCTACATTTCGGTCCAAGGCCTTCATGAAGGAATTGGTGTTTACTATTTCCTACATGGTATCTATGTTATTTATATTGTGAAATCTAAAATAGATACATGTACCACTTAGTGAAATCTACAAGTGATGCCACCAGGGCTCCAGATAAGGAATTAGTAATTAATTATTGTCACTCCATCATTTCTGAAGCAATTGGGTATTTCAAAATTTTAATTGTGTAAAATAGAATCCCACTACTGTTTACACATCAGCAGACAGCAAATATTGAATAGTTTGCTTCTAAATGAAAACACATCTTGGTATTTCATTAGAATTGTCTCCTTAGAGAAAATTCTAATGAAATACCAAGATGTGTTTTCATGGAAAAGTAAGAAAATATGCTCTATTTGTGGTCTGTTTATTGTTTTCTGTAGCATGATAAAGATACCACAAATTTTTCAGTGCTTTTTGATACTCACTACTTCTGATTTCAATTGGGTTTTTGGCAATTTTAATTGGGTATTTACGCAAATACGCAGCTTATCTGGAGCTCTGGATGCCACTTAGCAGCGCAGATAGTAGACGCTAATTCCCTGATAAAGGCATTGGGCTGAAACGTTGGAAGAGTGGGTTCGTGGTTAATGAAGCATAAATCAGCAAAACTAAAATCATAATATATGTACATAATCTGCAGACCCTGGTAAGATGGCTCATTCCAAGCTGGCTCTTCTTGGATTTACTGTTTACGTTTTGCAAGTATTGGATTTTGAATCGGTAGACAGTAGAAACTCTCTACACTGGACACATGTAAACCAAGATGTTTGATTTACATGGGTGTTAAATCAGGAACAGAAATAATAATCAGGGAGAAGTGACATTAACACTGTTAATGTCACTGTTAATGTCACTTCACCCTGATTATCATTTCTGTTCCTGAATTTCAAAAAGAAGTCTCCCGGAGTGATCATATGCCAGAATTACAGCGGAATCTCTCTATGTTAAGAAGTATGATAATCATACTCTTATGACAAAAATCGTACAGTGCTCCACCTCGTCTTCCTTATTGTTCTATAATAATCGTATTCCCAGAACTTTACAATATTGTTTTGTCACACGGAGACGGAGTGAAAGAAATAATGTGATTTGATTGATTGGGATTTTATGTTTGTTCAACAGCAAGGTTGGGTGGGTGATTATAGATAAGCATGTTGCGAGCATATGCCAAAATAATGGTGCATATACATGTATAGGTAAAATATGGTATCTCGAGTAAACTCCGGGAATGTTCAAAGCTAATTCATACCAGATGGCAGCGGCCCGCATGTCGAGCCCGCCGAGGCATTTGATGGTATTTTTAAAAACTTTAACGCAGATTTCGGACGCACGCACGCACGCACGCACGCACGCACGCACGCACGCACGCACGCACGCACGCACGCACGCACGCACGTACGCACGGACACCCGCATGTCATTGTGATCATTTCCGCAAGCGAGCTCGACAAAAAATCTTCTTACAAACATTTTTATCATACCAAGTTTTGTGAAATGTGTCCCTGGTCTGCACAATAAATGTGTCTTCCTACGTGTCGTGCAAAGTGCAGTTACAAAGTTATTGTGTGAAACAACGTGACGTATTAATACTTTCAACACTACAGACCTATATAGCGGTGTTTGCAAACAGTGTAGATCCAGATGAGCCGGCTCATGACGAGCTGTCTCCTCCGGATCTGCACTTTTTGCAAGTAATTTTTCATATCTTTTAGAAGAACAACACACACCCCTTTTCATAAATGGACTAGTTTCAATTGTGACGATTGTATTGGTCGGAAAATTAACATCAAATTCCATTCCAGTTAATTAGGAGTGAACGGGTTAGTTACGTATTCAAGTTAATGGGCGGGCACAGCTTGTCTTTGCAGGAACTCAAGTTTTACTCGACATATCTTAGCCAAATTTGGTATACAATGAACATGTTTATAATGAATAGAGGAAAAACTCTTATTGATTTTAAAAAAAATAGTTATCTCCCCATGCTTACTAGGATCACCTCGACATGCTAGTGTCTTTTGATATCAAAATTTATCGGGCTTGCCTCGGAACTGTCAGAATTCCAACGTTTCCAAAGTTTCCCGGTTGCTCAAAGCTTCTGTTAGCTTAACAGACTGTTAAATCCTTAGCATTGCTAAGGATTTAACAGTCTGTTAAGCTAACAGAGGTTTTGAGCAACCGGTCCCACAGGTTGAAGTAACGGACCGAGGTCTATAAATACATTAAATATGCCTAAAAGCATCTATGAAGAAAAAAAATAAGCTAAAAAAATTGTTTTTACTCCCTCCATATACTCCATCTATTGATGTGTATCTATTGATGTGTATCTATATCTATTGATGTGTATCTATTGATGTGTATCATGTGTATCTATTGATGTGTATCTATTGATGGAGTATATGGAGATAGTAACAAACAAATGTTTAGCTTATTTTTTTCCTTCATTTATTGATGCTTTTAGGCATATTTAATGTATTTATAGACCTTGGTCCGTTACTTCAACCTGTGACCGGGCCCTGGTATTCTCTTTCCATCAACGGTGCTGTGTGTCGGCAGTAAACAAGAAAGCAGAAGATATACCAACAATTTATTCATTATCAAAACACAAATAAATACAGTCAAGTAGAAAATGTACACAACGGCTCCACATGAAATGGTTTCACAACAGTCTTCGTTATTGGACTTCTTGGTTTTGCGACCAGTGTAGATCTACATCAGCCTGTGCATTCCACAGTTTGATCTGGATCTGGACCTATGGCATATGCGACCAGTGTAGACCCGGAACAGTCATTCCGTCCATGAGACACCCACCCACCATGCTTTCAAGTTTCAACTGTATTATTATATACCAGTCTTATAAATAGGTCACCAAACTGGGAAAATCATGAGTAAATTTCCTTCAAACTAGCTCTGGGGCATCATCAGCATTAGAATCGGTGGAATTTGTTGGTCCAACATCAGTTGCTTGAGGTTTCGGAGTCAATTTCCAAAAAAAAAAGTTTTTTGATCCTTCAAATTCCAAAAGAAAATCCTTTTTTGATCCTTCAGAAGTTTTGGAAATTGACTCCCCCATGTTAAATTCCCTTAATATCAATACTTGATGGAAGTTCATCAAATGATATTTTTTGGGGAGGTTGACTTTTTGTTATTGATGAAAAAGTACTAAGATTGGTGAACTATTTATAAGATTGATCTATAGATCATTACTAGGATGCAGGAGAGCGATACCAGATCAGGGCATGTGCTTAAAATAATCGGAGCACATTCACCAAATTCGTACTCGAAATTGGGCAGTGTGCTTGGCCGAGACCAATCAAACTTTCTGATTTTGATCATCCCTGCATAATTCCTTTGAATAATTGTGGACATTTTATATTAATTTAAAGTGCATAACCCATTACTCATTTTACTGACAGGAAAATTTAAAATAATTACCGTTACTTTATTCATATATTTATTAAACATTAAGTATATTTTGTGACCACCATATGTCTCATTGTGACGTTTCAAATGACTAGTTACAACATATTACTTTTATTGAGAAATAAGAAACATACATGTACATGTACTAACATAGTAAATTTCAAAACTTGTAGATGCCTGAAGCATATTGGGAATGTAATGGGTTAATGCATTCACTTTCAAAATGTGGCTATGACTGGAGAACAGCACAGGTTGAAGTAACGGACCGAGGTATATAAATACATTAAATATACCTAAAAGCATCAATAAATGAAAAGAAAATACGATAACAATTTTTTTTTAGCTTATTTTTTTTTCATTTATTTATGCTTTTAGGCATATTTAATGTATTTATAGACCTCGGTCCGTTACTTCAACCTGTGGAGAACAGGGGCCCGTTTCACTAAACTTCGTATGACTAAAATGCATATGCAGCCTATGCTCAATAAATGTAAATCCATAAATTGACATTTACAGACGATCTTAAATTTGAACTTACGAACATTTTAGTCGTAAGAAGTTTAGTGAAACGGGCCCCAGGGGGCTTATGACGAGTGTAGGTCATATAACACAGTCCTGTAGCATGACAACGATATATATTGGTTGTTAGAAACATGACGCGCATTTCATTGATGGAATGGCGAACAGTAATGATCCTGATCAGCCTGTGTGGTTGCACAGGCTGATCTGGATCTA
Source organism: Conchocele bisecta (assembly GCA_029237695.1). Lineage (NCBI taxonomy): Eukaryota > Metazoa > Mollusca > Bivalvia > Lucinida > Thyasiridae > Conchocele > Conchocele bisecta. The sequence continues at coordinate 49,970,660 of CM055272.1, read as the reverse complement.
CACTGGTCGCAATATCCATTTCTCCAATAATTTTTGATAGAAATGTTGGGAAAATATAAAAAAAGGTAAAAGGGTTCAACATCATATAGAGAATTACTATGCTATGGGGAAGTATCTATAATGCTTACGGCGGGAGCTGAACCCACAACCTCTGGTCTTGAAGTCCAATACTCTTACTACTATCGACCCAACCTGGGAAGATACACGATACTATGGACAGACCTGCTGTACATAAAACACTCACCCAACTACAGCATAGAAAATGTACATCTTCATCAAAACATCAAACAATACACCAGAATACCACTACCAGCTGTGGGAAATGATGTGACCAAAAATGGCCGCATTTTAAAAATACACGTATTTGCCAAAATGTGCCCATAAAACTAGGTACCATAAAATCCATAAATATTCGGATAATTTATTCTAAGAAACGCATATAAATATCTGGTTTCCCACAACATAGTGTCCAAATGTTTAGGGTCTTTATAGTTGTATTGGTTTATTGCAGTAACAATATATTTGGATACAATTTATTTTGGGAAATAGGGGTTTCCCAAAAGAAATGGTGTCCGAATATTTCGGGTTATCATGGTATAATATTTTATTTTGTGTGATATATTTAAGCTGATATAGCATATGTTATGCAAGCTTTAATGCTGAGGATGCTGGCGTTTGACCTATTGATGTTAAATAGGCCCAATTATTTTAGTAGTCAAAAACATTCAGGTGCGACATAAAATATAAAAATGATTTACCCGGTCATATTGGCAGATCTTGGAAAATAGTTTGAAATTTCCGTAATTTGGGAGTCACACGATTCCCCACACCTGGTGTAATGCAAATACCAATTGGGCCACATTCTGACAAAACCAAGTTATTTCTATTCATCTGTGTCCATTGTAGATACTTATTGGCAGACAGTCATGTACTGGAGAAATGGGGTTTATGGCATTTCTGGCCAAATTTGCTCCAGATAATCCACTTGTGTACCCCGATATAGACCTAAACTTTTTGTTAGAAGCACAACAGGTATTTCACTGGCTGAATGGCGAACAGTGCAGACCTTGATCAGACTGCGCATTTGCACAGTTTGATCTATGTCTCCACTGGTTGCCATTTGCACAGTTTGATCTATGTCTCCACTGGTTGCCAAGCCCATAAGCCACACTTCTCCAGTCACAGCCACATTAAATAGATGGACATCAGATTGAATGGCGACCGGTGTAGATCCTGATCATAATGATCCGAGGTCGGATGGTTGTAACAGACATAGGCCTGTTTTTGTCAGATTTTGGATCAAATTATCTGTACATGTTACGTTCCTGTATATACAACACAACACCATGAACAATATGTGTACTTGAAAAGAAAAGAAACTATTAAAGAAAACAGACAGGCAACTGTATTTATGACGTAATTTGAAGTCATAATCTAACTTGGATGCAAGTGGTTGCCAGAAACTGGCATCAGGGATCATTTTACAAGGCGAAGTGGGTGAAATTCTCTCCCTATATTGTCTGACTTCTCCCTATTTTGAGTTGAAGGGGAAGTTTTTCACTATATAAAACAGAAGTTTTGGAAAAAATGGTATATTTTCTCTCTCAAATTTTTAGTGAAAACTTCTCCCTATTTTGAAGGGCTAGCTGGAACCCTGCGGCATGGAAATGTACTTTGTTTAATAGCTTTTAATGAATGGCCAGTCAACATATAAGAAAGGAAATGTACTTATAAATTTGCTAATTGAGTGAATGGTGGTTACGTCCCATGTTCAACAAGATCACATGGTCGCACATACACCATTAGGGGAGCAATTTAAAACTTGGCACTGAAATCACACAGGAGTGATCATAATACTTCCGCAAACATCACTTTGACACCTGAACAGATTCAATATCAGAATGAGTTTCATAGATCGGAATTGAAATTTCATGTGACTCGACATGGTCAAAAATGAGTCTACCACGAGCGATCAGTGTTATCAGCCTTTGCTTCTGCGTGACTAATCTGAGTCTACACTGTTTGCTATTGAACTACGGTAGGGAAACGTTCTATGTGCATCTAAGAAATGCGAGCTCTGTATCGGGATATAGAGAATAGTAGGTTAGTGCCGTGAATGGGAAAAAATATATGGCAAGGCTCAGGAAACGGGATGGGCGAGGCTATGCCGAGCACATCCCGTTTCCGTGCCGCGCCAGATATTTTTTCCCATTCACGGTACTAACCTACTATTCTATTTATCCCGTGAACACCTACAAATGGCTGTAAAATGCAAAAATAGTATTGACTGGATATCAAAAATGTTTCACGGCACCGTATTTCACGGCACATACGCACTGTGTTGACGGGATAAATCTGAATGTTGATCTGTATCCATGCTTATAAAATGTATGTTTTCAAAATTAGTACTCTACATCATGCAGCTTTATTGGTCGAGACTGAGCACAGTTCGGCCTCGACCAATTCAACTTCCTGATTTTGAGAATAAAAATCGAGCATATGCTCACAAAGTTTTATTAGCACGCGCCCAGCAGCTACACTGTAAAAAATAATTTTTTGTCGAACCACAAGAGCATGGACAGATAGATGTACACTCAACTCAAAGCCTGTCAATTGTTGCCTGTAATTATTATACATGTACACGTAGTCGTATATTCATACAGTTGACAACACTTACATAAATCAACAATGGTTGTTTTTATCAGATCTGCGATAACCAGGGCCCGGTTGCTCAAAGCTTCTGTTAGCTTAACAGACTGTTAAATCCTTAGCATTGCTAAGGATTTAACAGTCTGTTAAGCTAACAGAGGTTTTGAGCAACTGGGCCCTGTTTGCAGTGTCGATTTACAAATCTTAAGGACGGGCAGACAAAAGTTGACCCGTTGGGGCTATAATGGAGGTGTATGTTGTGCTCACTTGCATACACAACACATATGAGTTAACAGTTTATAAAGAAGTGGCTTGTTGGTACACAAATGAATACTCCCGGTGGCAGATTGGAGAAACTCCGACAAACTTCTCAAAGGTTAATATCATTAAAGGGCAGCATGGTTGTGTGGCATTTGTGCACAAGTATGATGTATTAACATATTAAAGTAATCCGTCAAGGGATATAGAAATTGTAGATTTGATAAACTCTAGAAAACTTTTTAACCGAAACGTCTTAAGAGTTTAAGCCAACTTGTGATGGTCAAAAGGTCAAGGTCAAATTAAGGCGTGGATGCATGTCATTTGTGCACAACAATGATGTACCAAAATATATAGACATTATAACAGTAACTCTGGCAAACTTCTTAATCAGTCGGACAGATGGACAGACTATCCAAAGATTATATGTCTCCTGGCTTGACCGGGGTCATAAACAAAAATCTGCAGAAAAAAATGTCACCTAGTAGGCCATACACCTTTAATTTATGACAATGTAAAACACACATATTGTGACATGATAGTAATCAGGTAATACAGGATGCTGTCTCAGGACAATCAGGAGCCGATTTCACCAACATTGCAAAGTATACTTATCTAGTAAAGTATACTTTGATGGAGAAATTTTCAATTTAAAGATAAATTTAATAATTTTTATTATACTGAATTTATTACATTATCACAGCCATATTGATAATGTAATAAATTCAGTATAATAATTCTGCATACTTTTAATCAGCATATATACGCAGTCGTTAGTTCTATGTGAAATAATGCATTTCAGGAAAAATAATTGATTACTCCCTCAAAGTATACTTTGCAATGTTGGTGAAATAGGTGACAGAGATCAATGAATTAATCTGTGCAGACAGGATGAATGGATGCTGAATCTCGATTCAACCTTGGACCCTTAAAAGGCAAGAACTGCAATGTTGACGTCTGCTGATTAAACAGGAGATACATTGTATATGTACATACGTACCCATGTGCATGCGTGAATAACATCTTTCATTTCTTGCTTTAATAACTTATGAACCATTTCACTGATTTTAATAATATTTGTCTAGGAATGGTGTCGGAACACCTATTAAAGATGAAGGTCACTGAAGACTTGTGTTCACCTTATTATTATTGAGGCTGCCAGCAAGGGGATTAGCTTAGTGATAGCGATGCCCTTGCTTTTCTTACTTCTTTAATAATAAATGCAAGTTTTTGAAGCACATGAGAATCGTCTCCAGTGGAAAATATATTTTCATCGAGGAATATTCAAAATAAACAAACAGCAGTGAAAGGTTAACATATTAACTTTGCATAAAGTATTTCATTTCGACATCCATGCCATATATCACAACTGTGAATTAAATTAAATTTTATTGTAGTTTTATTTTTCTTGATGAAAGCATGTCTTGACAGCACATTATAATCATCTCCATTGTAGATGATGTTCATGTGCTGCCAAAAGCTTGTTTTTTTGTTGAGAAATAAGTTACAAATATAAAACAGCAGACGACAATATTTTTTTCCCCACCATTTAAAGGTTAATAAGCTTGTAACTTTCCTGTTATTGTCTGGTCCAATTGGACAGTGCTCCAGATAAGGTTTGTGTCTAATGAGTATTATACTCCAGATTTCAATGTTTTTTTATTTCATTTTTGTAAATGGATACTGAATTCATCACATGTTGCTTTTTTCGATATAAAATGGTGACAAAATGTCAGAGCAAATAAAGCAAACAAAGTTGAAAATTCACTTCCTGAGTTGAAGGAAGCAAACAGTGTTTGCTACCTTCAACTCAGGAAGTGAATTTTCAACTTGATTACAGCATTTCTACTCCTACGTTCGAAAATCAATGAGATTGTTTAAATGAGATTCTGCGTATGTTGTACTCGCTGGGCAGGAATCAAGTTACAGGGCGATTTGGATGACTTTGTCTCTCTAAATCGTGCCATTTCTCCCTATTTTGAATTGAGGGAGAAATATTCACAATACAAAACGGAAGTAGTGAAATTTTCCTAAATTATTACAAAATCTTCTCCCTGTTTTACAGGACTAGCTTGAACCCTGGTCCCACTTTTGATTTGATGTAATGGGTGTCAAGGTCATTTTAGGCGGTTAACAGGGTGAAATCCCATATTTCATCTGTTGTGATGGGAGGCCCCACTTTTCAACCTTGATGCATAATCAGCTAAAATAAATACGTAAAATACAATGTGTGCCTTATCTGGAGCCCTGTTTGGATCAGATCAGAAATGTCTAGAAGGTTACGATCTTCGCATCATCCGGACTCTGTTCCACTGGACAGTATGGGCACTTCACTCTGAAAACAAGAGGTTCGGAGGTCACAACATACACCCTGTCAGTGAAGCAAACAAAATAGGTCAATGTCACATGAAGGTCAAATGGTATATCGTTTGCTGTTGTACTCCATTAGCTGATTGTTATGTGCATGTAGAGCTCCAGATAAGGAATTAGTAATTGAGTATTGTCACTCCATCATTTCTGAAGCAATTGGGTATTTCAAAATTTTAATTGTGTAAAATAGAATCACATTACTGTTTACACATCAACAGACAGCAATTATTGAATAATTTGCTTCTTGTCCTTGGAGACATTTCTAATGAAATACCAAGATGTGTTTTCATGGAAAAATAAGAAAATATGCTATATTTGTGGCCTGTTTATTGTTTTTTGTAGCATGGTAAAGATACCACACATTTTTCATTGCTTTTTGATACTCACTACTTCTGATTTCAATTGGGTTTTTGGCAATTTTAATTGGGTATTTACGCAAATATGCACCTTATCTGGAGCTCTGTGCATGTATACTGAGAATGAAGTAAATCGTGTATGATAGTAGTCATGGGAACTATGAACTTGGTCAGTGGAAAACTGTAGTTAGTACGAGACTAAGTTTACGGATGAACGGACGTCTCGACAATACGTCCCGTTTTTCAAATGGGTGTTTGTTTGTTTGTTTATTAGTGTTTAACAGCCTATCAACAGCTAAGGTCATGTAAGGAAGGGCAAACGGGTTCGATCCCATTTTAACCTGCTGCATTGGGGGGAAAATCCCAAAATCAGAACGGAATATTTACATCGAGAACAAATATATTCAGCCCTGAAATTAGAATATCCTGACCTGGTGCCAGGTCCATACCACACCAAGTCACTTGGCCCCTTCCCCTAAAATAGGATTACGGTTATCGTAATACTCACATAAGGGGTATAACCAGATTCAACTGTCACATACAAAATGCCAAAGACGTATGTGAGGCCAAACCAGGTCTCCAGTCGGGATTCCGGTAAGGATGAACCCCGATCGTTAAATTACCCATCGCGTGCTCCCACCTGCCACCCACTCAAATGGGCGTATAAAAATAGTTTCAGCATATTAGTCCATGTTTTATAAATGGGCCAATGGCTGATAAAACGCCCTTCGAACATGTGTAAACAGTGCATATCATTATCGTACAACAGTCCATAAAGAAAATGTGGCCTGTCGGCACACAAATGTTCCCGGTGGTAGATTGGAAAAACTCTGGCAAACTTAAATGATTCTAAAGTGCTGTTGAAGCATGTTTTGCTCATAAAAATTAATAATAAAAAGTAATCATTTAATTCAGTATTGTAAGGGTTAAGTAACTGCATTTTGAGGTGCTCATTTGAAGGATGAATTTATTTAGACAAAATACAACATGGTGTTGGGTAAGTCATACTTGTTGCCTGATGAGAGTTTATGTAGGGCATCCCGGGAGATCACATGACCACAGATGAGTCGCACAGGCGGGTTGTGTTCCGTGCTCTGTTGTCGGAGGATGGGGCACGCAAATATCGAGTGGTATCTGTGCTCGCTGCCGAGATCTATTTCCACCTACAGAATACATAGAGAATATTCATATTTTTGAAACGAATATTACATATCATTCATCGAGTTGTGTGAAACATATACTACTACTGTCTGTTTCACGAAAGCTGCCCAAATTTTACGGCTATATAAACAATTCAAAAACAAGATTTCGTTTTATAATATTAAATTAAAGGAAAAATTAAGAATGAGCCTTCTTTTTATTTCGTGAAATTTGGTCAAATATTGATTTTATTGCGAAAAAACAATTTCCCCATGTTAAATCCCCATAGACATCTTCACGGAGTGAAGATGTCTATGGGGATTTAACATGGGGAAATTTTTTGGAATTTTAGAAATACTGGACCGATTTTTAAAATTTAACTTTTGTTTTCTTAGTTAGATCATATCCAAGCTATCTAGTCAGGTTTCGGAGTCAATTTCCAAAACTGTTCGTTTTTTGACTCCTCCCACACTGCCTTACCTCTTTTTCCCCCCATGTTAAATTCCTATAGAGAAATCGTAAATAAAAGTCATATATTCTATTTATTATATACCATACCAAGCAAATTAATAAGTTTTGAGACGGTATATGGTAAGACATATGTATTGGCCTACATTGTATGTTAACTTAGCAGGTATAATATGCCACAGTGAAATTGCAGTTTTGGCAGGTGAATATATGAATATAGATACCAGAACTACTGTCAGATATTATTGTTTATTTTCATCGGTGAGAATGTATGACTTTTATTTACATCGTATAGCTATGTATTTCATGGTAGGTATCTAATAAAAATTGAATAGTTTGTCAATCAATTATGAAAGTCAAGAGTCAAAATGGTCAAATAAAAGACAACATTTTAAGTATGAAATACAAAATTGCTATGTTCAACAGATCAAAATTTACCATTGTGCTGAAAATTTAAAAAAGTTAAAAGCAACTTTCAGGGGGAAAAATTCCCCAAGGTCAATTTTGAAAACTGAAAGTATATGTGAATGATTGGTTGACATCAGGTTTGATTGAAACTACAATATTGAATTGATAGAATGAAAATAAATTAATCAATACCCTCAATCTTGTACCACAGACAAAATAGATTGATTTCATTTTACGGTTGAATGGTATTCAATGTTCATTTACCATTTCAACCCTGCACAGACCATTAAGCCAATGTTAGCAAACACTGTAGATCCCGATGAGCCGGCTCGTAACTAGCCGTCTCATCAGGATCTGCAGTGTTTGTCATCATTTTTAAGACTTTGAAACAATACCCAATTTCTATTAATAGAATGGTCCAACATTAACATGGAACAGACTATGTTATACATTTAGGGGTGAACGGGTTAATAACTCGTTTAGCACTGCTCCATGGGTACTGACCGGTAATTCCTCCTTGTTTGTCCAGACAGTGGACACCTGCCGTTGCTGCATCACCTGCCGGATGTTGAGAAGGGGCGGCAGAGCCTTACAGCCTGCTCGAATGCTGCAAACACACAACAGAGACCATGAAAGCATAACGGTTTACGGTTAACTCCAACTCCAAATCCCATAAGCCCCAGTTCTCCAGTCACAGCCACATATAAAGGCAAACAAAAAGTATTAAAAGCAACTGCATGATAGTAATCCAGACAGAGAAATAACATCAGAATCAGAACTGTGTGTCCCTTCAGTATCCATGGCAACAAACATCTGGATGTCTGGTTTACTTTCCACTGAAACTGTTTGTACATACCTGACACTAAGTGGGCTCTCGACGGACATACCCATGAGGGCACAGGCGTCTCGTGTAAACACATCACATATCTCGTCCCAGTATATCGGGTCTAGTAGATAGGCGTACGGTGAGTTCTGGACGCCCTGTCGCATGAACAGCAGGCAGCCCATCAATACCTGTAGCTCTGAAATATAAGAAATCAATAACAGATGGAGGATGTACTCAAAAATGTTAAAGCAAAGTTCTAAGTCATTTGACCTTGAGCACAGCCTGTGCTCAAGGTCAAATGACTTAGCTCCTTGAGCACAGCCTGTGCTCGAGGTCAAATGACTTAGAACTTTGCTTGGCTGTGTGCCACAGGGGCCACATCAGTGGGCTGTGGAATAAATCCGTAACAGACGGTGGATGTACTAAAAAATGTTAAAGCAAAGTTCTCAGTCATTTGACCTTGAGCACAGCCTGTGTTCAAGGTCAAATGACTTAGAACTGTGCTTTGCTGTGTGCCACAGGGGCCACATCAGTGAGCTGTGGAATAAATCAGTAACATGGAGGACGTACCCCTCAAAAAAATATAATGCAAATTTCTATGTCACTTGACCTTTACCTTGAACACAGGGGCAGCATGGGTGGGCTATAGAATGACATGAAAGCAGTAACACCGGTGGAGGATGCAAAATGAAAACCGACTTAAAGGCAAATTTCTATGTCACATGACTTTTACCTTGAACACAGGGGCCACATGAATGGGCTATAGAATGACATGAAATCAGTAACACCGATGGAGGATGCAAAATGAAAACTGACTTAAAGGCAAATTTCTATGTCACTTGACCTTGACATCGAGCACAGGGGTTGTATGAGTGGGTTATTGAATGAAAATACAGATGATAACAAGCTTTAAGCAAACGACTTGCGGTAACAGAGTAGGTAGCCAAAAACTTTAATGCAAATCTCAGACAGACGGACAGGGTGGCAACTGTACTCCCAAATCTTTTTCGGGGTACATAAAAAGTACCCCCTGGACTAATCCAAAACTGAGCATGGAACATTCCATGGCAAACATTCTAAATTGAAGGTCAACCCGTCATCTACATACCTCTAGAATGCTGCGGAGCAAACCGTGCAAACTGCCTGGCATAATTGAGGGCTGCTGTTTGCATGTGTGGGCCCTGAGCGACTAGGTCTATAAACTGGAGACGATGAAGTCGGAACTCCAGGGAGCTGTTGTGATCTTCAAGTTGTTGTCGATTTGCTGCCGCCCAGCTGCAAACAAATAAATATGAGACATGCCATGTGATTTTGTACCTAAGAACATGTGAAATTTCTGTAAATAACGTCCAAAGCTGACAAATTTTTCATAGCAAATGCGGAATTTCTAGGTCCTCCAGTCAGATTCCTCCCACATTAACCTTTAGAATGCGGGAAACAAAATTTGTTGTCTGCAGTTGTTTCATTTTTTGTCATTATTCTCAATTAAACATAGATTGGCAGCAATTTAGAATCATGTTATTCGGAAATGATTATAAAGTGCAGCCAAACTATGTTTTTGTTGACAAAAATGGAAATTAAAAACTAAACCGCACACAACATTGTAAGGGTTAAGGACTATCCTTATGCCTCCATTTCTGCAGTCACAGCCACAATTGAGAGTTGTTACCTCAAAGCTGGTTGTAGATTCCTCTGTTTGAGGGCCCCTAGAATCCGGTGCAACTCCAGGAAGGGCTCAACCTCATCTGGGGCCATGCTCAATCCAGCTTCCTGTGAATATGTAGAGAATACCAGACTAGTGTCTTTTGGAATCAAGTGTATGCATAGGGATTACTCGGCTCACCGAGGGATTCCTACTGTTCCCTAGCCAAGCAGCTTGGTGCTGGTTTTGTCTATTTTTTCATAAGCTTGAAGCTTATGAAAACATAGACCAAACTAGCACCGAGGAATTCCCATTGTTTCTGAGCTGAGGCTGTGAAAACATAGAGAATACCAGGCTAGTGTCTTGACATCAAGTATATCAGGCAACGGTAGGAAACGTGTAGAAATTCCTCGACACACCGATGAATTCCATCGGTTTTTGAATGGAGCCTGTGAAAACAAGAATACCAGGCTAGTGGCTAATTGGATCGGTGGAGATGGAAATTTCGGAGTCGAAACTAGACATTATGTTTGTAAAACATGGATATGCCCCCGTGGCATATTGGAGTCTAACTGGAGAAACTTGTACAAACTTTGGATGGACAGACGTACAGACGGACGTACAGAATCTCTAAGAGCAACACAATATGCCTACCTTGCTATCGCATAGGGGGCATAAAAAGGCGATAATTCAGCAAGGATTTGAGTTGGAGTGAATTTTTTGCATTACACACTGCGAGACATGATAGTAGTCATGTGTTGGCAGTAGGAACTTGATCAGTGGAAAAGGGTAGGACTAGTTTGATGTACAAGACTAAAGTTTACGAACCGACATAATACGACCCGTATAAAAAGTGAAAATTAAGAGTATACGTATGCCAGTACCTCATTTAATGCTTCAGCAATATCTAGCTTCCCCTGTCGTAGAAAATGTTCGCAGATAATTTCATTGAGTAGTTGATGTTTGTCGCTGCTGCTAAACACACCGTCTGTGGTCACTGCACTGAAGTCGGACACAAAATTCTGAAAAATATGACAAGAAATATGCTATGAATTATGGTTACCAGGTCCGACTTGTGTTGTTTTTTGTTTTGTACTCCGGTTTCAACACCTCCATCTGGGCTCTCACACTCATCCACAACCACTGTAAAATAAATGTGGCCATGATTGGAGAAATGGCGACCAGTGTAGATCCAGATAAACCTGGGCACCCAGTCTGATCAGGACCTGCCATTTCATCAATGAAACATAGTTTTCAGTCTACAGGACTCTGGTCACATATCAAGTTTACATTACATGTAAGGAATAATGGTCCAATAAGTACCAGTACTGATTATTTAAAGTGACCGAATAAATGGGGCTTATGGGATTTGTGGCCAGTGTAGCTCCTGATCAAATAGCACACTCCTGTAGCCCGATAACGATCTATATTGCTTGTTAGAAGCATGATGGGTGGTCAATTGACTGAATAGTATATCCTGATCAGACTGTGCGGATGCACAGGCTGATCTGGATCTACAGTGGTCGCATGACCCATAAGCCCCATTTCACCAGTCACTGCCACAAATGTGCCTTTTGGACTTTGTGACCAATCTAGCTCCGGATCAGTTAACACACTCCTGCAAGATGATAAAGAGGCAATACAGTTTCTTCAAAGCATGACACTCGTTTCACTGACTGGCTGGAGAATAGTGCAAACTCTGATCAAACTTCATGGATGCACAGGCTGATCATTGAAACAACATTGGCCGTAAAGAAATTTAATGTTTGGAACTTGGTGGGAATGTTAGATTATTCAGGATCTGAGTAAGTAAATTTGACCTCTAAAATGTCAACGGTCTCTCAAAATAACTATGTGACTGGTGAACTTGGATTGATGATTAATGTTATATAATAGTAAGTCAGGTTTTATAATGTACCCGGCAGACTCCAATTAGATGTAATTGACACATGTTGACAGCCATGTCCTGCATCACCCTGCTAGGGAAAATTTGATACTGCATGTCTCTCATTCTATGATCAGTGCTTGTATTAAACACGTGTATATCTAAACCTATCTTGTCTTCATACAATATAACAATTAATGCCACCAGTGTATACACAGACCAGCATGCACATCTGCACTGTTCACCATTCAATCAGTCCTTCTGATATTATAAAATGTATATCTTGCTGCAGGAGTGAGCTAACAGATCAGGTACTAGATGGTCCACAAATGCCATACGCCTCATTTCCCCAGTCACAGCCAACAGCAGCATGGCTGAGAAGTCACCATTTCATGTATGCGCAACAGCATAGCCCAAAATCAGCCTCTGTATCTTCCGCAGTCTAATCTGGGCATATGTGTAGGCTGGTCAACACTGAATCAAGACGACATGGCCTAAGACTCTGAACATTTTTATACAGCCCAGATTTCATGTGTCACATTGGTGGCCCAACTACAATGTATGAACAGTCTTATACTCCCTGATTTCAAAGTCAATGCATGTTATATTTTTGCAAATGGATAACTGAATTTATCAAAGAAAGTTGAAAATGCACTAAATATATTATGAGCTATAAAAAACAGTGTTTGCTTTTTATATCTCAAACAAGTGAATTTTCAACTTTATTAGAGCATTTTTATTCGTCAATTTGAGTATTTTCAAATTGTTCCGAGCAATTTACTCATTGCATATACCGTACTCATTGCATATATATTCAGCTAAAATAAATGTGCAAAAGACACCAATACCTGCTTTATCTGAAGCTCTGCAATGTAGCTGCACGTTTTCGGCTTTATAGGCAACCGGTTGCACTATATCGCTACACCACACTACACAGTAAAAATGTGCAAAATAGCATTTACACTTCGCACACTAAAATATAGAGAAACCTGCAGAGCGTATATACTTCACTATATTGTTATTGAAAGACAATTCTACAATATGACACAAAAATATTACCATAAACTTACCTAATAAAGAGTGTATTAGAAAAATTCTTAGGTCACTCTCCACGAAGAAGAAAGTAAACAAAGACTGTTTCAAACGCACATTTGGAAAGACTACTCTGTCATAACTCTTATGTATTGCAGTGTAATGAAATGTAATGTTATGTTATGTACTCAGAACTAACAAGTCTGGTGACCTACCCTGTCTACAGACTTGCCAACTTTAGAGACGGTGCTGTGTAGGTCCTTGTGTTCGGACCCCATTCGTGAAGTTGCCTCTTTGATCCGCTTTGTTGTCTGATTGAGCACAAAGTTCTGTGTTGTTTGTACCTCGCCATCTTCAGGCCCTACAAGCACATGTAACATACACGGCTATTGATGAAGTTTGGTAATGATCAGTCAATGAAAACATAATTCAGACTTCTCAGACAGTCATGTATATCAAGACAGTCATGAAGTCACGACTAGGTAATGATCAGAGGGGTGAGACAATAAAGTGATGATAAATAAAGAAATATGATGGTGGGTCTAGTTTTCGGGGTATTAACAAGTTCATCAACTAGCAGTTTTTAGAAAACATAACATACGAGCTAAATTGTCAGTTCAATAGAATGATAAGCATTTCTTTCAATGTTACTTGCCTTCAAAATAAGATTGTTGTTAGATTAAAATTCGCGTTAGCAACACATGAGTCAGCCATCTTGAATCTTGACTTATGGTTGGAGTTTTCGGGGTATGTTCCGAAACTTCCGAAAGTGTCAATAAATTTGCTAATTCGTCCCGAGTTTTCATTGGCTATAAGATCATCTCGCAGATGAATGAGGCACAGTGAAGGAAAACTTGAAACTTTTCTATTGATTATGATTTTAACAATATTAAAGAGCAGATTAATGGCGGACGCAGAAAATCACGAAACTCACAGTAGGTTCGTGAACAAAATGACCTAATTGGCAAAAAGTACCAGTATTTAGTCCAAACACTGGATTTAGTGGCATTTTTAAGAACTTACTATAGGTAATGTCATGCTTATTTTAATCACCTGATGTAAAGCACATCGCGGCTGCACACATGTCTACAAATTACAAAATATGTGAATACCCTGAAAACTCTGACTACCCTGAAAACTGGCGTCACGACCATAATAAAGAGGATTTTATTGAGATAATTAATATGTTGGGCATACTTTTGAACACACAGAATAAGTGGAATTTTTTAAACTTGTTGATAAACTTATTGGATATTGATACCAAGCACAAGAATATCCATCAATGTTATAAAACTCCAAAACAAATGTCCGACAACTGGTTGCTGTCGATTACTGACACATGATTGTTATCTAATATGCGAACATCACACCTTCTGACAATTCCCGCCGCAAATTCTCGATGGATTTAATGTAATCGTCTATTGTGTTCACTGAATGATCGTGTAGTCCAGAAAATTTGTTCAAAACTTTGTCCAATTCTCGTTCAACAGCTAAACAAGATTCCATTTCTTTCTTTTGTTGCTATTTTGTCAAATTCAGGGGAGACAACTTATGTTGGGATACATCATTGCATATTAACATTTAAATACCTGGTCAAGATAATTAATTATTTATAAGGAACAAATAACATACATATGTTAGTGAAATGGTGATTACTTATAATTGACATTAAAAGTCATTTAAAACATGATTTGGTTTACTTATAATAATGACTATCCATGAAAAAGTATTCCTCCCTGAAGCAAAATAGCCAAAAGTCACATGACTGTCACATGATCACATCTGTCAAAAAAATAATGTCATCATTGATTTTGGACATTTGGCAACAGTGGTACCGTATCAAGAAACTGGAGTGTGAACATACAACCACGGACAATGGATAGAAAATCAGACAAAAGTCAGAAAGTGTCAGCGGATGACAACCATGTATTTGATCAAGTTAAGCTGAGCAAGATTCCAAAGTTCTCAGAACTGTCACATAAAGTGAATGCGGTGATAGAAAACAGCACTTGGTGGGAGTTACATGGAGTGGACTGGTCGATCGTCTGTATCTTTATCGCTTTCCTACCAGTCAGCTTGCTGCTGTTGCGGTCCGAGTCGTGGCTGAATACTTTCCTCGGCGCATTTCTCCTTGGTTTGATTCATTCCGGCCTGGCAAACAAGAGTGGACATATCTCGGCTCACGGTGCGTTGACACAGGGGAGACAGTGGAGTGCTGTCACGATGAGGTTCTTTACCGAACTGATTGGCTCGTTCTCCGCTGATTTAGCATACGATATCCACATCAAGGAACACCATCCGTTCACGAATATCATCGGAATTGGCGACTCGAGTACATGGAAAGCTCCGTTTCTGTCGCGATACGTGTACATGTTCATAGCTCCCTGGAGTCTCCCAGTGCTGTCTCCTGTACTGTCAGTCGCAGGACTTATTGGAAAACGTGCATTCATCGGATTACTCAAATTCATTTTCGTCTGTGGTCTGGGATTGACTATAATGACATATCTCTTAATGACTGTCTCCAACTACACTCTTCCTGGTGCTTTGCTCATGATTTGGTTTTCTCGCGGAATCCTTGCAGCTCCGTACATTCATGTGAACATATTTCAGCATATTGGATTACCGATGTATTCGCCAGAAAACAAGCCAGTACGAATCTACCAGATGTCTACAGGCTGTCTAAACCTACCGCGAAATCCGATACTGGACTACGTGTTTGGACATTCCCTTATAAGCTGTCATGTGGAGCATCATCTGTTCCCTCGCTTATCAGACAACATGTGCTTGAAAGTCAAACCAGTTGTATCCAAGTTTTTGAAGGAGCATGGACTACCATATAAAGAAGATACCTACATGGGACGCTTGAACCTGTTTCTAGATAAATACGAGACATTAATGGTCAAAGCTCCGCCGATAACTCATTTTGTTGGTATTCAATAATCTGTGTCAAAATAATTTTGATACACTGGGCACTTATAAGTGTTGGTCGTTTTAAATTTACAATAGTGAGTGAAGGAAAAAGTAGATAAGCTAATGCTAGTCATAGATTTTTAAGTACGTGTAGCGATCATTAACCATTACTACGCCGAGTAAAATTTTGTCGTCTGCTGGAAATGTTTTATTTTCAATATTTCTCGACAAAAGCCTGTTTTGACAGCGCATGAGAACCGTCTCCACTAGAGACGATTCTCATGTGCTGTCAAAACAGGTTTTTGTTAAGAATTAAGGCAAACATAAAAAAACAGCAGACAACATTTTCCGTCTCCAGCGTAGTAAGGGTTATTGAGTCCTTTATTAACTTGCTATCATTTGTCTACCATGATATTGTTATATTGTATTATCTGATAATTTACATGGACTCATATACTGTGTTATGACAATAGTTAAACATTTCTGTGATAGACTTTTATTATTTTACTATTTTTTTATGTTCAATACAAAATTAGACTAATTGTGGTTTTGACCAGTGCAATTGCAGAACTATGGGATTTTGCTTTGTACTTTAAAAGCACTTTGTGATATCACCTATTCAAATGGGTGATATCACCTATTTAGTGAGTGATATCACCAATTCAAATGGGTGATATCACCCATTCAACACCCATTCAAATTTCACATATTCAAAACTGAAAAAAGTGATATCACCGACTCAAATATGTGATATCACCCTTTTATTTTAAATATGTTTTATCACCCTTTTATTTTAAATATGTTTTATCACTCATTCAAATTGGTGATATCACTCATTCAAATAGGTAAATTTGACATGTTAAGGTGATATCGCCCATTCGAATAGGTGATATCACTAATTTATTTATATTGGTGATATCATCCTTCCACATTGAATCAGTGATATCACACTTTCAAATGAGTCATATCACCAATTCAACATAAACACCCATTGTAGTCCATAAAAAACAAATGGGCGATATCATCTATTTGAATGCATGATATCACCTCTTCAAAATCGTACTATCTCCCTTTCATGTTGAATCTGTGATATCACCCATTCAAAATGGTGATACGACACATTTGAATGGGTGATATCATTGATTCAACACAAAAGGGTGATATCACCTATTCAAATGGGTGATATCACCTATTTGAATGGGTGATAATGACAAAATGACAAAAGTCCAAATCTAGGTACCCCATACAGACGTGTCCAGGGGCGTAGCTAGCCAATTTGAATCTGCAGGCCCGGTTGATGACTTCGAGCACCGTTGGTGTGAGTATGCTAGGGGGGTCTGGGGTCATGCCCCCCCCCCCCCAGAAAAAAAAATCGAAACTAGAAGGTAAATGATGCACTCTGGTACATTATTTTTTCCATTTTCACGAGAATTCTGCAGGCCCGGGCCTGCAGTGCCTTAACCCTTTCCCCGATAGAAACGACTTTTCACGCCTCTGCAGATGTCTTTTGAAAACATTGTGGAAAAAGGAGAAATTGCTTGTAACAAGCAATTTCTCCTTTTCCCACAATGTTTTCTACTCTATCAGATAATTTAACCATCATTTGACCCAGCATTTGATTCTTTTATTCAGATGTTTTCGATTTGAAAGAGTCGAAATATCGCAAAACACGGGGAAAGGGTTAATGCAGCTACGCGCCTGGTGTCACACATACTGGTACATGCTACCTCAGCTTACACTATATTTTGTTTTACAGATTAAATAGCGAACAGTGTGTGTCTGATTGATTTCACTGCAATTTCATCTAGCAATGTGGCTGTGACTGGAGAAATGGGGCTTATGGGATTTGTGACCAGTGTAGCTCCTGATCAAATAGCTCACTTAGGTAGCCTGATAACCATCTATATTGCTTGTCGAAATGTGATGGGTGTTTCATTGATGGAATGACGAACAGTGCATATCATGATCAGACTGTGCGGTTGCACAGGCTGATCTGGATCTACACTGATCTTAAAACCCCCAAATCTGTAAATGCTAGTTATTATACGGATACCACTGATTGACTGGACTGTGACATTGACCCAAATCTGTCTGCACTGATTCACAACCTGATCTGCGACTATGCTGGTTGCAAATATTGTAAGGTCTACTTGCACACAATGCAAACATGTAATGTATCTTTTTCCTCTTGTTGTGTCATGGTTTTTGTTATCACGGGTGTTAACCCTTTCAACCCTATACAGACCATAAAACCAACATGTGCATTTTGCAAAAACTGTTGATCCACGCCTCATCTGGATCTGCAGTATTTGCCATTATTTTCAAGATTTAATCTAGCAATGTTTGATCCTCAGGTACATTTTTGGCTTTCTGGTACACAAGAGTTGAATCCAGTTATACTAATTATAAAGGTGATAATATTAGTGATATTCCTATTACTTTTAGGGAGTGGGGCTCAGTGGAGACTCTGATGTGGTGAGGACCTGTCACCAGGTTAGGTCATTCTAATTTCGGGGGTGAATATATATTTTTTCTGTAAATATCAATTCTGATTTTGGGATTTACACCCCCACACACCCACCATCACAACAGGTAACATATGGGATTCGACCCCATTAACCCGGCCTAAAATGACCGTAGCTGTTGACAGGCTGTTAAACACCATTAAATCAAATCAAGATTTAAAAAAAATATATAAGTTTTTTGATTAATGAAATAAGTCTAACAATTAGCATCCATGGAGCAGTCAATGTTGGATATTTAGGGTTGACAGGAGTACTGTACACCACAGGTTGAAGTAACGGACCGAGGTCTATAAATACATTAAATATGCCTAAAAGCATCAATAAATGAAGAAAAAAAAAAGCTAATTTTTTTTTACCCCCTCTACATACTTGAGTATACTGAAGTATATGGAGGGTGTAAAAAAAAAATTTAGCTTTTTTTTTTCTTCATTTTTTTATGCTTTTGGGCATATTTAATGTATTTATAGACCTCGGTCCGTTACTTCAACCTGTGCTGTACACAGGTACAATGTAGCCATTTAGAGGGTTTTACCTCCATTTATCTTTGATGATAAAGTAATTTTTGCTGGTCTCAAACGTTATAAAGCCCCTCTTGGCGGCTACCGGCCTATTTACCGGTCATTACCCATATGCAGCATCCGATAAATAATGCTCAAAGTGCATACACTATTATCAAGATAAAGCGTAAATGACGTTGTTCGAGTAGAGTCCATCAGATTATAAATTTATCTTGTATCGTCTATACCCTGTCTGCCCTTATTCTATCCTGCAGAAAATACATGTACTCCCGATAAATGTAGAGTGGGTTGCAGGCCCGTACGCAGGAATTATTTTAGGGGGATGCTTTATCGACGGCGCGAAGGGCTAAACATCGTTTTTGCAGACCTCGGCAGATTAACCCCTTCACCCCTAAGTAACTGGAATGGATTTTGATTTTGTTAATTTTGCAACCAATCTAAATCATCACAAAATGATTTTCAGACCAGTCAATTTATGAACATGGAGTGTTTTAGTAGTATAAAGGGAGTCAAAATGATACCACCTGCGGTGGCATCATTTATAACCCTTTATACTACCCCCACCACCCCCTAAAAATCAAAAATTGGTTAACGAGGAAATTATCTCCCACCAACCACGAAAAATCTAAAATTGGTGTCATAAATACATCATGTTGTTTTCACGTCCAATTGAACAGATAAATTTAATAGGTTATAATAAAATATTATAACAAAATGAATAATAAAATACACAACGAATTGGACGTTTGTAATGACTTGGATGAAGCATTTTACGCTGTTGTTTCTACAGTATTAAAACACGGTAAAATGACAATACTATGTGGTATCGAATACATGAAATATCAGCGTAATTTATTACGCTGCGATAAAAACGTTGCATTCACAATATTAAACCGGCAATTATGTCGCCGGTATAAGTATCAAATTTATGTAATGAAGCGACTAAATAGGATCGGAGAAACACTACCGAAACATTATCAAACTAATTTTATAAAACAGTTTAAAATCAAAGATTCGTTGACGGATATGCGTTTCTACGATATCACTTTTAACGAAGAAATTGGAAAATTATTAGAAGAAATTGGAAATTATTGAACAGAAAAAAAACAACTATTAGAGAAAATGGATAATACAATACAATTGGAATTGAAATTTTTTAATAGCTGTGTTGAAGAAGTTTACGAAGCTTATGGGGGTTATAATCCTATATATAAATTCTATAAAATGAGAACACTAGGCGATATCGAATATATGAAATATGATAATGCGTATCGGATATGAAACTAAGGTGTATTATATAAAATTGTTAAAACCCAACGATTCGTTTACGAATATACATTTCTACGATATCGCTTATAAAGAAATTGAAAAAATAATTATTGAACAGCAATGTTGATGCTAAGACAAATAACATCATGAAAACGGTCGGAGTTGTCTGCTCATTTTTTTTTTGTAAACTGGTAATTTATTTTTCATCAACCTCAAGCGGCCGGAGTTGTCTGCCCATTTTTTTTTTTTATTTTTTTTTTTTAAAAATGGCAATTTATTTTTCATCAACCTCAAGCGGTCGGACTCCGAACGCCGTTGTCAAGCAGTTGTTTACCATAGCGACCACATTTGTAGGATAGAAATAAATAAATAAAAATGTTTAGCTCCAACCGCGGCGCGAACCCACGACCCTCGTCTCTATAGATATCTCCTTAACCACACGACCACGTAGGCTGTTATGATAAACATTACCTAGTGTTGTACAATTATCAATTACGACAATGTTTCAATTACACGGGTTATGAACCATGCGTAATTGATAGCCAAGGTAAACAGAGCCGAGTGTTTATCAATTACACAGACGGTGTGTACAGTGTAATCCTCGACTGAATTTGTAATTCTCAGTGAAAAACACATGTTGTATAGGTATGTAAATTTGTTTACTGCACCAATATAAAATAATTATTTTTTTTTTAATTATTTTATTATGGTGCTGTAACATTTCCTCCGACTTTATTTCCAAGTTTTACCCTAAATTTATCCCAATCAGTACACTCAATTTTGGGCATGGTGGCGCGCGCCTTGATCCTTATATCATTTTTTAATTCTTCATATCTCCCCATTTCTTCCACCACGGATTCAAACTCTAAATTTGATATTTTCTTATCGGCCAACGCTTTGGACACCATAACGTCGATGCTATTTTTCTTAGACCTAGCGAGAACGGATATTCTATCATGTTTTCTACTTTTTTTATTTTTTTCTCGAGTTTTCCACCCACCGCCCTAATTACCATACAAAGTGTTCCAGATAAAACGGTAATTCCACTCAAAACCCCTGCAGTGGAACCATTACAATTGTAGATAGCGTTGCAGCAGTCCCGCCCCACACAACACAGAAACACTTGCCAGAACCGTACTAGATGCTTCAGCTATGTTTGCCGCGCGCTTATTTGTTAGCGTGTCTTTTTCTATTTGCACATTCCCTAACTAAAATATCCTGCATAGCGACGATATTATTCAACCTAATATCGAACTTCTTTCGTTAATTGGATATAGTGTTGGTGGAGTGGTATTGAGAGTTGGATACAGTGTTGGTGGAATGGTATTGAGAGTTGGATATGGTGATTCTTTTTTTTTTTTTTTTTTTTTTTGTTCATTTTACAAATTTAGTTCAATATATTAGTATTTACACAATAAGTTCAATTAACAATGAGACAATAGTGGAAGAACTCTCTGAGTCACCGATTTTCGTAACAAAGTTAATAACACTACCTTGGGAAAGTCTAATTCGATCATCACCGGCAAACGAAACAATCGTCGAACTATCTCCAGAGATTTTAGTGACTCCAACCCCCGTTCTTCCCATCTACTACAATATTTATCGCGACCCGCGCCCACAGGTTTACCATTAGCATTAACCGAGCAGACCGCCATTCGGACAAACTTCACCTGCAGCTGTCATAGTGTATCCCCCATATTTATTACTCGCTTTGGCACCGAACGAATATTCATAGTGCCCAACAACCAATGGGCGCTTCTCAGCCCAAACTGTTATGACACGTTTTTGGCGTTTTCATTGTTTTCACTATTCCGGCAAGCGCCCTGTTTGCGTTATATGCCTCAGTACGAATCTCATAAGAGGCCTCCTCAAGAGCTTTGGTCGCGGCTATACGATCATGTTTCTTAGTTTATCGGATTATTTTTCCATCTAGTTCGGTAAGTGCCGCTTCTCTGCTGAGAGTGTCCTCTAAGCGCAACGCATCATAAGCCTCCGTAATGGTCGCCTGGTGGCCTTCTAAGACTTTATCAATACCCGACCGGGTCTCTTTTTGAAATTCGGTTATTTTTCCATCTAGTTCAGCAACCGCGCTTCTCTGATGAGAGAGTCCTCTGAGCGCAACACCTCATAAGCCTTCGCAAGGGCTGCCTTGTGGTCTTCTCGGCTTTCTCAACCCAACCCCCGACCGGGCCTCTTTTTGAAATTCGGTTATTTTTTCCATCTAGTTCGGTAAGTGTCGCTTCTCTGTTGATAGAGTCCTCTAAGAGCAACACCCTATAAGCTTCCGTAATATTCCGCCTGGTGGTCTTCTCGGGCTTTCTCAATACCCGTTCGGACTCCATCAAGATCAAACCGGGTCTCTTTTTTAAATTCGGTTATTTTTTCGTATATGTCAGTAAGTGCCGCTTCTCTGTTGAGAGAGTCCTCTGAGCGTAATGCCCCATAAGCCTCAGCAATGGCCTCTTTGTGGTCTTCTCGGACCCCCTCAACCCCCGACCTGGTCTCTTTCAGAAATTCGGCTATTTTACCGTCTAGTTCGGTAAGTGTCGTTCTTCTTTACTATGAGAGTTCTCTAAGCGCAACGCATCATAAGCCTCCGCAATGGCCTCCTCAAGGTTCGACTGGTGGTCTTCTCGGACTTTATCAATACCCGACCGGGTCTCTTTTCTAAATTTGGTTATTTTTTTATCTAGTTCAGTAAGCAGCGCTTCTCTGATGAGAGAGTCCTCTGAGCGCAACACCTCATAAGCCTTCGTAAGGTCCGCCTGGTGGTCTTCTCGTGCTTTCTCAATACCCGACGTGGCCTCATTTCGAAAATTGATTATTTTCCCGTCTAATTCAGCAAGTGTAGCTTCTTTGCTGAGAGAGTCTTCTAAGTGCAACACCCCATAAACCTCCGTAATGTCAGCCTGACGGTCTTCTCGGGCTTTATCAATCCCCAACCGGGCCTCTTTTCTAAATTTGGTTATTTTTTTACCTAGTTCGTTTAGTTCCGTATGCGTTTCTTCACGACTTTGTGTATTCACAGCCAGGGCATATTCTCTAAGTTGTGATAATAGACTCTTGTGAATCTCGTCTGTGGCCCTCGATATAGTTCTATTGATCAAGGCCTTTGTTTTTTGGGTAGTTAAAAAGTGCGCCTTCTGTCGGGATGAATCCCCCTTCTGCCGGTTCCAAATTATTTGAATTTGTCACCAATCGGAAGCACTACCTGGTCCGTATATACTCATAATGTTGATAATATATATTACGAACATGCGTTTAATTCTAAATAATTAATTTGAAATTTCTAGGACGACCGAAATCGGGTAATCGTTATTCAACTCTCGCCCTTTATCATCAAGAATATAAATCTTCAACTCGTGGATGTGTCCCGATTCCAAAACTTTCATCTCTGGGTGTGGGAAGTCTAAGGTTACAGTCTCGCCATAGAACAATCGCTGGCGGGCACAGTTTTCAGTAATGTGCTGGGGGATCCGTCTATCGTGTTGTACGATGTGTTCACCCGATCCAGGTGCACCCTGAGAGTTTTGTGAAGGTGAAGTCCACCGGGTTATCACCGACGTACTCACCCGGGGTAAACACTCCTTTGTTTGAAGAGTATGTCTCTCTAAAACCGAGTTGAATACCCAACCCCGGGGAGACCACTACATCACTGCTGATGATCATTGTTGTGAGCCCGGTAGCATTCGATACTGTGAGGTTGATTATACCGTCAAGCTCTGAGTTGACAAAATCTTTGAGCTGTCTTATTCCCCACAGTCCGTGAGGCAGCTTTACACCTAATTGTTGCCTCCATCCTTCACATAGTAAAACCCTTCGCTCTTCCCCACATTCTGCCATCCAACCGTGAAGGTGATTGATCTAAGGCCTACACGGCGTTTTCCGCAGCAGTTGTCTATTAATTTTTTTAAGTTCACAACTCCCTTTTTGAACATTAGTTTATAGTAGCAAACATAATAATATCTTTCAATGGATACCAAAGCATTTAGCTTTAACTCTAATGTAAAGTACGCGGTCGGAGGTAAATACACGCAAAAAGACGTTGTTAACCACCTTGTACACCCAACCGTAACGGTTAGACCGGACAGCGGCTTTACCACCAAATTCCCTAACATCTTTGAACATATAGGCTGCCCAAAAATTACTACGATGGAGGTGGTAAACAGGTGGAAAAGCAACACCGATGCAGTTTTGGCAGAACCAAATAAATTTCGCTGTATGGTGCGCAACAGCCGGGTGTGGAGTTTCATATGACCATCTGACATCCAAGAATGTCATGCTCCGAAGTGTCTACAAACTTTCATGTGTATTATACTATTAGGAGGATTCTCAAAGAACTAGGTATTTCACTACCTCAAGACGACGCCTGGAATCCCATTTCCAACGCATACGACCGTATGGTGTTTGAAAGACTGTGTAACGAATTTAACGTTTCAAAAGACGCGGACTGGAGACAGAAAGCATTTCCTACCAGCACCGGCCTCGGGGACGTTCTCATTCACGGCCAGTCCGGGAATTGGACACAGACTGATTTTAGACACGATCACTCCGGTGACCACATCGTCAGTCGGAACGCCGGGAATTTTGACCCCGCGCGACGTGACTTTCGGGCCAGAAGTGTCTGGAGGTCGGCACTGTGGCGTGTTTTCTTGTAAAATGTTACCTCCGAAACGGGCTCACGTCGATTACATACAGCAGGCTGCTGAGGTTCAGGACGCGTGGGGTACATTTATGTTAGATAAGGGTATAGGGTTCACACAGGCCGGGGTTACTCGCGTCAACGACTCCATTCGCACGTACGTCTGGGCCATCCTCGGCGCACAGAAGCAAACTCGCAGTTCTATACTGGGCACGGGAACAGCGTTTGATGCACAAAAACAATTCTTGGCACTTGTAGAGGACGCCATCTCAGCTAGGGTGGACCTGGAGAAGGCGATCCAGAATTATCAAGACGTTTTACAGAATGCCAGCACCCCAGTAGACTATGTATTTGGAATAGGTCTTTATATGGCGCCGAGCAATATGATACTACGAGACGACCCGGTTGACGGTTACAATAATCAGATCGTAATCGCCACCGCCAATCAAAAAATCGGCCACAACGGTAACGTTAACACGGATATCATCAAGCGCACCCCCAACATGATCGGGTTCAACAGTGGAACCGATTTCATAAAACAAAAAATGGATACACCTCCCCCAATTCGTAAATCGAACCCAGTACCCCCAATTCGTAAATTGGATGCACCATCGAGTTCCATCAACAGACCAATCGCGATTGGAGAAACACCAATAAATCGCAAATTGGGTGAAATTGGAAGCACAACACACGAGGAGGAGAAATTAGGGCTCGTCATCGCCCTCGTGGCGATCGGATTATTTACGCTTTGGTTGTAGGAACTCTCTGGCAGAGAATAATAGGAGACCGGCGATTGCCACGATTAAAGCCCACGTATTATTGGCGAGCCATCCAACCGTTTTTGATAATATAGATAGCAAGTAAGAAACGATACTTCCGATCAGTCCAGGTAGTGCGGCAGCCAACTTTCCTGCTAATTTAGCCAGGAGATTGGCGAGGGCTTTTAGTTGTTTTTTTATCCATTCTTTTACCCCACCAGATGGTGCTGGTGCTGGTGCTGGAGCGGGTGCTGGTGCAGCACCAGCATTGACAGCTACAAATAGAGACGATATAGATAGAATTAGGGTCGATATGATCATGCTGAAAGCCGCGATGACGGTTATTATCGTGACGCCCTTCTCTCTGAACAGAGTGCGAATACGCGCACCGAGTGTAGTGTCCTCGTGCAGGACCCTCGAGATTGTTCGCGGCTCCCGACTAATTGACCGGAAAGCGTCTCACGGTTAGTTGAAGCAGCCTCCAATCGAGCTTCTCTTTCGTCACGCAACGACCGCAGGAGTTTGTTGATCCGCTCGGTAGATTCTCTATCGCCCCGTGCTTCCTTTATTTTTCTTTCTTCTAGAGCGATATGTTTGTCAGCGTTGAGAGTTTGGAGAGGTTATTGACTAGTTCGCCCCGAGTTGTTTGCAGAACCTTATCGAGTCCCCGGAGTTCGCGAAGAGGTAACGGTGGGTCAAACTTCGTGCCGTTTATTTCGTTGACCGTGGTTTCAATCGTGTTAATAGCGTCGGTGGCTACGCGAGGGATCTCGCTGAGCTCGATCGTTTCTATAGTGGCGCCGTCTTTTCCAGCGTTTCGTCGGTAGACTGTAGGGTTTTTAACCATTTTTGTAGGCAGCGGCGCCTGAATGTCGTCGAGCACTCCGAGAGCTCGAGCGAGTAGTGCTCCATATCGCTTCAATGAAGAGGGGCTGAGGAACTTGTTTGGGTGGTTCTTGTACGTCAGCAACTTCCAGGTATTACCCCATTTAACCCACAGGTCTCCTCTTTTAGTGCTGCGAAACTCCAACGTGGCCTTGATGCCGTGTTTAGACACTATACTCTCCCACCGTTTCACCAGAGCATCCGTTACCTCGATAGACGCCAGCTCATTCTTGGAGATCCCATCAGGAATCTTAGCACCGCCCGCCATGTCGGAGTTTTGGATTTGGCCTCCCACGTTTCGAAATGTGTACTCGCATCGGGCGGGTACTCTATGAAGGACGTTTCGTCCTCATCATCGAAGTAGTCATCAACGTCCAAGCCCTCTCCGCGGCTATATGGATAGGTATCATCAACATAATCATCATCATAATCATCATCATCGAGATAATCGTCTCGGTCGCCCGTAGTGCGATCGAATTCGTCCATACCAATATCGAGACCAGCCATCTTTAATAATTATTATTATATTAAAGACAAAACAATACAGGTTTAATAGTTTCAATAAAATTAATTATGTCTTCGAGTCAATACGGTCGCAAACTCAATCCATACCGCAGACTGCGTGAGCCCCTCGGGGCAAAAGGCGTGAGACAGAGTGTCGTTATTACGAACAACCCATCGACGATCGACCAGAACCAGCAGCTCTTAGTCCGCTTCCCCAACCTCGGAGCTAACGACGTCATTGTGCCGGGTACTGTTCGCCTAGCTTTCACTATTTCGCTAACGTCGACGGACGCGGACCGAACCGTCGTTCAGAACCTGGGTCGCGCCATAGTCAAGAAGACTATGATAAAGATTTCTGGTAATGAGGTGATGTCGATCGATGACAGCGACGTCTACCATTGCTATCAGGACATGTGGAAGACGTCACACGAGCTTGAAAACGCTGTCTATCAAGGTATTGACACCAGCAAAAATAAGAACGTAACCAAACTTAGAATCGGGGCTGCTAACAAGGTAGATAACAACGCTAGTGACAACGCGGTCGCGGGCGCTTACAGCAACCGCTTCTACATCCCGCTCGACTTTGAGTTGCTGGAGAGTCACATGCCCTACTATCAGAGCGCTTTGGCTGACCGCCTCGAATACGAACTAACGTTCAACGACTACGGCCGAGTTATCATAGCCAGCGACATGTTATCGACGTATGCGATCGATAATGTTTCGCTGGAGTACGACATGGTCACGATGCCCGAACTCGCGCGATTGATCAGAACCCAGTACGCCGGGCGCGTTGCCATACTTTACGACCGAGTTCTTCGCCATCGCAAGATGACGAAAGACAAAGGCGACACATTGTGGAATATTAACGTCAACGTACCCGCCCGCTCGATGAAAGGTATACTGATGTTGTTCGAGGAGGCTCGGGTAGCGCTCGGTGTTAGAAAAACCGACAGATTCTATAACCCCAAAATCACGAAGGTAGAGGTGACGATCGAGGGAGTCCCCAATCAACTCTACAGCGCGGGTCTTCGCGCGCACCAGCAGTGGGACGAAGTAAGAAAGCAGTTTTTGCTGCGGCTCTAAGCGCTCTCCGGAGGTTGCAGCAGTTGCCAAAGACCTGCATCTCTCGGCCGTCTCCCTTGCGGAGTTCCTGAATACCAAATACGCGTTATGGCTAGACATGCGAGCCAGCGACGATGACCAAATACATGGTAGCGGACGCCTAGTTGAGAACGCTAGTGAGGGTGTGACGATCCAGATAACCAAAGAGGCGGACGGAGCCGGGCCATTGAACGTGTACTTATATATAATTACAGACGCACAACTCAACATCGAAGATGGTCGATACGTATCAGCGATCTACTGATTTAATAAAAAAATTATCTAACGATTTATTAATACATAATTTTGAAAAAATTAATAAATCTATCAATCAATACCAATTCACGATTGGAGATGCTCACTCTGCCATAATATGTGGGCAGACAGGATGTGGAAAAACGGTTTTCATCCTCGACTTGCTCGAGGAGTCCTACCGCGATACCTTTCGTCACATTGTGATCCTGTGTCCCACTGTGCGGCACAACGATACTTATCAGCGGCGCCCGTGGATATGGACCGACTCTGAGGTATACGTTATTGACCCGGGTGATAGGCTTCACGATTGGTTGCGTGGTTTATACCAAAGATTCCAGGGTGAGCCCACCCTATATGTGATTGACGATTGCTCGGCCTCGGCGCGATGACCAAAAAGAAGGACATGCTCTCCGAGCTCGCATTTTCTGGCCGCCATGCGAGGCAAAGCGTGTGGATCTCCACTCAAAAATACAACGCCGTCCTCAAGGATCTGCGCGAGCAAACGAAATGGGTCGCCCTCTTTCACTGCAAGGACCGAGACTCATTCCATGACTGTCTTCGAGAGAATGACGTTATCCCAACGCGCGAGGAGCGCCTGGAGGTTCGACAGATGCTTTCGAAAACTAAGCACGCCAAGCTTTTGCTAAAGACTGATCAACCAACTGCTTATAAAGTTATCAATTAATTAATAATTAATTTTAAGAAAATTATAAAATTAGGAAAATTACAAAGTAATAAGCTATTGCAATGCTTAACAATGCTTAGCAATTGCTGAACAATGCTTAGCAATTGCTGAACAAATGTTGAACAAATGCTGAACAATGGTTAACAATGTTAACAATTTGGTGCTCCTCTGCGAGCTTTGTTGCGAGCATAATGGTGATCATAAGTATCGGGTGGTGCGCTTGGTAATATGTTAAAGTGATGAGACTTGTTAGAATAGTTAAATTACTAATTTTGAAAAAATTAAGAAAAATGAACTGCGACGAACTTCTCGATCAGCTAATAGAAGAAACCTCAACTCCGACTGCCAACAATAATGATCCGACAGAGCAATCGGAATCGAGGGTTGGTATTGGGTTGAGTGCAACGACTCCGAATGAAAATGAAAATGCGGCGCGACGAGAGCGGCTAGCTGCGCTGGTTGCTGGGGGACAATCGGAGCATTATCTCGGTAGGCGTTTTTTCAGGTGGATAAGATGTCAGATGCGGAGATCGATAAAATGTATGCGCGATACGAATCCAAATTGGGAGCGGAGATGACAAAAACTCTCGGATCGGCGGCTATTCATTTGTACGCAACCGCCGTTAGTATACTTCTCCCTATACCAAACACTGCGGGGTTGATTGATGATCTAGAGACTGACCCTTTTATAGGACACACTCTTAGAACGGCATGCTGCTCAATTTATCACAATTTTGAATGGAATGTACTTAGCTCCGCTGACAACCGCGTTGACCACGGGTAAACACTGTCAATTTGGACATATATGCCCACGAACTATAAGCCCTGAAAATGATGACACAAGACACACCCACGAGAGTGACGGAGTTGAACCAGATTGCTCCAACACAATCGAACCAGATTGTTACTCCGCCACTGGATGACATACCGCATATAAAAAATCCCAAAAGACAGGCAGCTGGGCGGGCGGCGGCTGCCACCCGAAAAGTTAAACAATATAAAATACTCGCCGAGCTTCGAGAGGCTAAACAGTCGTTGCCATCGGGGACGGAGACAGCAAAACATCTGAAGACAGAGTTGAGTACAACAACACCCCAAATTCATGAATTGGAAGCACACCCAAATTCTTTGAATTTGTCACCCAATACCAACTGCCGTTGGAGTTTGATTGAACCCAAATTCACGAATTGGAGTTGGTTTGTTGGTGGTAGTCTGGCAGTTGTTGGTGCCCTGTGCGTGTGGAAATACCCGAAAAAACAACCAGCCAGTGTTAAGAAGAAACACCAATCATCAACAATGTTGAATTTGGATGCGCCCCATTTAAACATTGATCACGACCCCTTTTATATGCAATAATTATAACAATGGCTGAACAAGATGGTAAAATGTTAGTGAATGCGCTTTATCACGCCGTGGTGATATCGGGTTTCAGTATCGGGTATGCTCGACTATCAAAGATGGCCCTAGGAGGAACCGCTCCCAAATTGGACTTTACTGTGAGAGACGTAGGGCTCGCGACCTTAGATGTAGCGGCCGCAGTTTGGACCCGAGATTATCTAGTTAAAGCTGGAATTCTACCAGTTAATATATGGAAATAAATGGCTTCAATCGCAGTAATAGTAGGTGGTGCGCTTGTAAACGTCATTGGCGTTCAGCGTAGCAACTTTATATTCTCTAAAATGAAAAGCTCGAACGTGGATGAGGAGCGTAAGCGTCATGATTTAGCTGTAGAACAACTCAATAGCGCAAAGGAAGTGTGGTCGAAAAAACGAACCGCCCATCTGGATTGGGTTAATGAAGAGCTTCGCCGCGAAAATCACGCCGCACAAACTTTTCAGAACGTTGAAGAAGCCAACCGCGAGTACGCGCTGGCATATCCGCACAAAAGTCTCGATCCAATGGATCCCGAGCCCCAACTTTCAGATTTCTATGTACCGTCAGAGCCCCAAAAGGACCGCGAGATCGCGTTCATCATCGTGGGAATGGGTGTGGTGGGTCTCGCCGGCTACTATATTCAATCGAGATTTTAAATTAATTAATTAAAACAATTTTTTTTTATAAAAATATATATATAGAACGATGTTAGTTGACGAACTTTATGATGCTATGATCGATGTAGGCTACACTGCCCACACGTTTGTTACCTGGTGCAAAGAGTATGATTCGTCTGGCCCGAGATTGTCTCGAGACGTGGCGCGAGGACTAAAAAGCGGCCACCCTTTTCGCAAAGCGGATGTTAGATTCCTCCACCAATCCTGGGATTGGACTCCCAATCTCGATTGGATGAATTAGATTCCCCTCTCCTGTTCCAACCCAAACGCGATTGGGGCTGCAGCGAAACTTCCAACAAAGGTTTATTATTAACGACGCAGTTACCGGACGAACTGGCGAGGGCATGTTGGAGATTGTCCGATATATTAGAATACTTCGCATAACGATGAACACGCGCAAACTTGATACCAAACTAACGCGCAAGCTGTCGAATACATACTATAGCCCACGCGGCTAACTGGAAGGGACTCACGGCCATCAAGAACCTCGCGGCGGCGACCAAGGTTTCAGAAAACGCTGTCAAGGAATGGCTCAAGAAGCAGGCCATCTGGCAGATCTATTTACCCGCGCCTCACAATATTCCGCGCCCGAAATTCGACGGTGCCGGTGCCGAACCAAGTTCACCAAGCGGATCTCCTGTTTCTCTCCCTCACGATCGCGTCGGTCGCAAAACGTACAAGTACGCATGACAATCGTTGACGTAGCGAGTCGTTATAATGGGGCGAGCCGTTGACCACTAAAAGAGTCCTAAGGAAGTGGCTGAGGCTCTTTCCCGAATATATAAGAGAGTCCTCTCAAATGGCCGAATCTTCTCCAGGTCGATCCCGGCCGTGAGTTCATGGGCGCGGTCTCTCATCTATTGTCTAAGCATAAAGTTTCTATCAGACGCGGCCGCGTCAACATCCACCGGGACCAGGGGATCGTGGAACGCTTCAATCGAACCCTGGCTGAGAGACTGTTTCGGACACCAATACGCTAAAGAACTTGTAGACCCTCATTTCGCGATCGACCGAGTGGGTGGCCAGACTGCCCGCCGTGGTCTCCGCACTGAACGGAGAGGTGACCAGATTGATAGGTAAGAAGCCTGTAGATGCTATCAAGTTTAAAAGGGTGACGAGCAAGCCCTCTGCCGTCTCGCGCGGGCGACCCGTTGGTTTAGAGGAGCAGCGGCTTCCATCAGATATTGACGTCCGGTACCTCTATCAACCGGGAGAGCTTGAAGGTGGCAGCCGCCGCGCGACTGATCCCGTGTGGTCAATGAATGTATATCATCTGGATCGCTCTATTACCAAACCTGATGAACCCGTGCTCTATTATTTGTCTGATGGTCCATCTCGCGGTTTTGTTCGCGAAGAACTTCTTATGGTGCCTTCTGACACCCAGCTACCCCCGGATCGTCAGATTCTTTAGAGATGTTCGGTATGTATTCCGTCTGGTAACACGCGTCTTTTATCGTAGTACGCCGAGAGTCCTAATTTTTTTGGACAGTACGTTTTCATAACACCGTCTTTCATTTTAAATCCTCTATTTTGCGCTACATCTATAATGTGTTTTCCATCTTCTGTAGTTTCACTTAGTACTCGTTTATATCTATCCCAATTTAAATTGTTAGTTCTCTTGGACATTCCTTTCGCAGAGTTTTTATTAATTTGTTCCAAATTATCTTTAGAATTAATTTTTTCTACGAAATAACACTTACTAGATAACGCTATCGCCCTATCTCCACTGAATTCCATTTTGAAAAGTCCGGGCTCTCTTTCGCTCCATTTATCCCAAGCCAACCATTTATTTTTTTATTTTTTTTCTTTTTCAAACTCGTCTAGTAAGTTAGGTCTAATCAATTCCTCTATCGTTTTTCCACTAACTCCTATATACATACTATCTGTATCCATCTGTATTAATTCAAAGTCTTCTCTTTTTACGTATTTATCTAGAAATTCGTAGTAAAATTCCAACATTCTCAATTTAGCTAGTTGATAAACCGCTATTCCACAGTGGAAGGGGCTCTTTACTGCACACCGCCGGGGTTTTCGGGAAGATATTACGTACGCATCTCCTATCTCTTCCAAATCATCAAAGAATGTAGATCTTAACGCTTTGTCAACACAGGTTTCGTCTTGTGTATATGTCGTATTTAAATGTCTCTCTTTTGCCTCTATCATTTTTCCACAACACGAATTGCCTAATAATTTCATTATATCGCTACTGGTTTCTTATTTGGTTCTACATCGCCTGTTCGTCTTGCGGCTGTAACTTCTTTTGCGAACCATTCGAAGGGTTTACCACTAATATAATCTATAACACGATGAACTCCCGTTATTTCTAGGCCGTGTTTTAAATACCATTTCAACAGTGGCGCGTACAGCAATACTTTAGTGGCCGACATAGATCCCACCAATTTTCTTCCGTTTCCTCTAGTTCGGCCAGTATCATTTAAATATTTTAACATGTGCGCGGGAACTTCATCAACCTCTACTTCTCTGTTTATAAAAAGTGGAGACATTTCAGAAAACTTATCTTTTAAGTTGTGTGGAACTTCTATATCCACCTCCGCAAACCCAAACCATTCTCCAGATAAAACTCTTTTACAAATTTTTTTAATAAGTTTAGGGTTATGAGGGGAAACTATATGATGTATAGTTTCTTTTCCACATGGCATATCTTTATTTAACGTAGATAAATACGCGTTTGCATCGTACCCCAAAACAGCCTTGCAAGGTTTGTTAATTTCATTTGATCTAATATTTGAAACACCGGCTTCTGCATAGCGTGTAAATACTATTGATGGACCACCAACTAGAGCGTCTTTCATCATTTCGTATGTTTCTTCTTTTGGTGCATATAGAGCCCCCTCCGGTATAACCACCTTTATAGATTTTTGTTCTTTAATGGTTCCTCTCAATAAATATTGTATAGCTACTCCAGGTAGTGTTACCGCATCTTTGAAAATATCCACACCTCTGTGTTTATAAAATTCACACATTTTTTCCACCGCTTCTAGGAACGGTGCTACATCTAAATCGTTATAATATTTCAACCAATCTCTGAAAGTTTTCATATTATTTTCTTCGAAAATTCTACGACATTTACTTAATTCTGTTTCATCTATTAACATTTTCCCAGATAGTTTGGAATACCAATTCTCTATATCAGGCAGTCCTGGGTAATCAAATTTGGTCTGGAGAATCGAACCACTCGTAAGGAAAGAAAGATTTCTGTCCTTTGCAGTCGTAGGCTTTTATCCAACTATCGTAACTTACACCCGGTCCTAGGTAAAGTATTACATCAAGAAATCTAAACTCCGGAGTAAATAGAAATATTGTTGCGTTTGCCCGTTTTCCGACCATTACTTTCTTTGTTGTTGCAGATAGTTCACCTACTAAATATTTCTTTATTAAGTTTATATCGTACTTACTGCTGTTAAAACCTATAACCGTACTTGCTCTATCCACTGTTCGATCTTAGCGATTGGTTTTTACGTAAATGTTCTGTATTAAACCCATATCTTGACCACAACTTCTCTCTTATAGCTTTTCCCCTGACTTTCAAATCTTCTACAAATTTTTCTATAAGTTTTGCAGGATCTTTATCACAAATATGAGTTACTGTTCCTGAGAAATTATCTCCTATACTAACACTTACCGGAACGTGCTCAGCTTCGACTCTAAACTATTACCTAGCGTTTTAAGTAATTCTTTAGAATTAGGTGGGTTGAGATATGCCTCAAAATCGTATACTATCTGATATGGATAAAGAGTAGTGTCGCAACCGATCTTTATATCTTTACCCGTTCTTTGGAATTCGCATTCCCACATACCTACTAGGTTGAATTCTTTGCTTTTTCTAATAAATGTATCTCTTCTCATAGTGGATGCGCGTTCTTCTTTTCTATGCTTTGCATGAATCTCACACCCGTGCCAGTAACAGCCGTGATATTGATATACGGTATTGGTTTCTGGACAGTATCCATCTACTGGAGCTCCTAAAATCCATCTTTCACCCCCGTGTCCACACTGTTCGTGATGAATGTGAATTCCCTCCCGCTTTTCCACAGATTGTATCCAATCGATCGCGCCATAACTGTTAGAACCTTTTGGGTAGAACGCTTTCTCGAACGACGAACGCGGGCGCTCTAAATAATTACCATCACATACTATTTTTGTCTCACCTTTCATACATGTTGGTCCGTGTCTCTTCATATTACTCGCTTTTGTGAATCTCTGTTTACAATTATTGCAGGCGTAAGTTTTAGATAGGTTTTTAAGGTTTTTTATCAGAAATGCGTGATTATTAAACAGTCCTATTGTCATTGGTTTATTACCTATTTCATTATAGTGTGCTGGTACCTTTTTCAACCACCATACGTTATATTTGGTCGGTTGATATACTTCTATACCGATTTTAAAAACCTCTTCAACCTTTTTTAGATCTTTAAAAGGAATTGGTGAAACAACATTTCTACCGAAATATTGCTTACTAAGTTCTTCCGCTTTTTCTGTACATCTGTCAGGTCTGATCTTTTTATCAAGGTGCATAGCTATAGACACCTGAACAGACAAAGATCGTCATTATACTTATCTAAAGAATACATACCTTTTCTATTCCTCAACCATTCTGGAAGTTCTCCTCCTGCTGCTTCTTTGGATTGTAGTCCCACATCTATTCCCCTACTACCCTGTATTAGCTTTACAAAAACCTCTACCCATCTTACAAACTTCCACTTTGTATTTGGTCTGTCTATTTTATCGGACATTATTCGTGTTTGCTCCTTATCTGACAGCCATTTTTTTAACGGTTTTCATTGATGATAGTGGTTCGCTACCACCGAGTTTTTGTGAAATATTAGAGTTTTAGGTTTTCCATTTTTATTGTTTCCTCCATATGTTTCTAGCTTGTAAAGAATATGAATATCTCAAATAAAAATTTGTTGTTAGATACGGAGCGAGTTTATCGGACATGCGTTCGGACTCGTTGATGTCAATGTTTTTACGAAAGGATAATGTAACTACCCGTCTTCCATTTTCTACCTTTTCCAATGTTTCATCGTGAGCACCCAATATTTCTTCACCTTTTTCCACTATCGCGCGAACTATAGATTTTTTCTTATTATTTGGTATTTGGTCACCTGTGCGTCTAATTTGAGACGTGCTTGAAGGTAATTCTTTAGAATTAATTACACTAGCCCTTAACCCCGCAATACTTTCTTTTTGAATTCTGTTACCAACTTCCTCTGCTTTTGGATATATCATTAAAGGCTCCTCGTTTGTGGGCGCGGGTAAACCGCTTCATAAACGCCTCATTCTTTTGTGGCATTTATCAGCTTTGTCAACCCCCTAACTCTCAACCGTTTACTATAAGTAATACCCTAGAGATTCGGCTTCTCTTCTCAAACTTTCTATTTCTGCTCTAGTTTCTGACGTTATCATATTTTCTGTAATATACTTTTGTATAACCTATGAAATTTATCTGTTCAATTAGTCTTGAAAACATTATGTTTTTTTTTTACGACCAATTGAATAAAAACTATACATATACATATATAATGGAGTGTGAGACTTGTTGTAAAACGTTTACGCGTAAAGACTATCTACGAAGGCATCTAGCGAGACGTAGAAAGTTTCCTTGTGCCCCCCCACAATTTCAATGCCCCAGATGCCCTTGTAAATTCGTTAGTGCCCAAAGTCTTTGTAGACATAAGCAACTACGCTGCCCTGTGGCTACAGGTGAACGTGGTAGACTAGAGCTGGTTAGAATTAGTTCTGATCTACGGAATCAATTAGCTATATCGGAGGAGGAAAATATGGTGTTGGAATATAGACTATTGGCTCGAGACGCATTTAAATCGGGAAATAAATTATTAGAAGAAATTCATAAATTTGCTGTCGGAAAAAACATGATGTATTTATGACAACGAGATAAAAATAAATCCTTTTTAAGACTATTGTTTTATCTGTTCAATTGGACGTGAAAACAACATGATGTATGTATGACACCAATTTTAGATTTTTCGTTGGTGGAGATAATTTCCTCGTTAACCAATTTTTGATTTTTAGGGGGTGGTGGGGGTAGTATAAAGGGTTATAAATGATGCCACCGCAGGTGGTATCATTTTGACTCCCTTTATACTACTGTTTTTGTTCTCAAAATTATGAAAATTAATTGCAAAAAGTGCAGATCCTGACGAGACGGCTCGTTACGAGCCGGCTCATCTGGATCTACATTGTTTGCCAATACCACTATACATGCCTGTGGGTTAAGAGTGAAAGGGTTAAGGGGGGTGCGTACGCACCCGTCGCACCCCCTCTGCGTACGGGCCTGGGTTGGCCAATGCTCGCGTATTATGATCATCTTTACACATATGTCAGAATCAGGAGACAACGGAATATTGATTTGTGTTGCTCCACCTCCCAAGGAGTCCTTAATTTACTGGCATTTCAAGTTTTACTGGTGATCACGTGTTCATCCATGAGCGGTCTCCAAGTTAGGGAAGTAAATCAAGTGAAATGTGTTAATAGCTGGCAGGGTTTTTTAACTAGTTTCGTAAAAAATGTGAAAACTTACTTCCAAGAATTGTTGATAGTTCCAGGTGTAATATCGCCTGCATGAGATGTCACATGATCTCAAAGTCGCATGACAGTTGGTCAAAAATGCCGAAATGATGCATGTCTAAATATTAATTCGCCACAAATTGCAATAATGC
This sequence comes from Conchocele bisecta, assembly GCA_029237695.1. NCBI lineage: Eukaryota > Metazoa > Mollusca > Bivalvia > Lucinida > Thyasiridae > Conchocele > Conchocele bisecta. Next base: position 49,932,822 of record CM055272.1, on the reverse strand, counting down.
GTGAGCATTGGCACTGCGCAAGCGTTGGCGTACCTGCTCTAGGTTATTTCTCTACAATAGCTACTTCTCAAGGTGAAGATTTGCATGTATAGATAAAGCATCTTACACAACTCATTTGATTGATTGATTGATTGGGTTGTTTCGTCCATTCAACAGCAATGTCATATATAAATGGAGGATCTTACATGAGTGATAATGTAATATGATATTTATTATATATACTAGAGTCCACATTTGTTATGAAAATTTTGTCAACTTTCGTCGTCATTTACAGAATATAGCACAATTTCTGTCAATATTTGTCATGAAAAACAGCACATCTTCTTGGTGCACAATGACATGGCTCGTCTTATTTATGCTCATCACAACACCACAAGGTGTACGGTATTCGTTATGCAGATGCCCGTCCATTTGTGTATATTGAGGTCATGATATGTAGTGCACACAGGTTCATACAAAGTTTATTTGTATTTGATGATAATGGACAGACAACCTCCAACAGGGCAAAATAGTGTTGCGATTCCCGTGTGAAAACAGGGCTTAATTTTTCAACCATATAATATGAGACACACCATGTGATTTTGTGCCTGGATAATGTGCAATATCTCATGAAAAGTATTTACAAAATATACAATATCTTCCATGAATGACGTTGAAAGTTGAAATTTGCATTGCAAATGCGGAATTCTATTCCATATTTGCTATGAAAATTTCATCAACTTTCAACGTCATTTACAGAAAATATCACAGTGTCTGTAAATCACATGGCGTATCTCATTATGTGATTGTGACTGCAGAAATGGGGTTATGACTTCTGGAAATGTAGATCAGCCTGCACTTCCAGTCTGCAACCAATTTCATTAAAATTGCAAAAGTATACTTATCTAGCAAAGTATACTTTGAGGGAGTACCGTAATCATTTATTTTTCCCAAAATGTCATATAGAACTAACGACTGCATATATGTGATGATAAAAAGTATGCAAAATTATTATACTGATATACTGAATTTATTACATTATCACAGCCAAAATGGCTGTGATAATGTAATAAATTCAGTATAATAAAAAATAATAAATTTACCATAAAATTTAAAATTTCTCCCTCAAAGTATACTTTGCTAGGTAAGTGGCAATGTTAGGCAATGTTAGGCAATGTTGGTGAAATAGGCTACTGATCAGGTCTGATTTGGTTCCCTCTCAGCCAATGAAACGTATGATGCTTGTAGCCAACAGTATATAGAGAATACCAGTCTATTAGTAGTGTGTAGTGACCAGTGTCGTCAGAGTTGTTGATTTGCTAGTGTAGGATCAACTTTCGCTACACTGGTCAAAAGTAGTGGAAACAGAACACCACTTTATACTCCCGTAACATCTGGAAATTTTTTAGATCCAACTAGAAACTTGAATTGTGGTTATCGGCTATGACCCCACCTTGGTCGGACACACTCCATCCAGGTGTCGTCCCACAATATAATCTTTTATATCAATGCGCACATGAAGTATTGTCGAGCTCGGACTTATACATGTAGTTATCGTGTGGAAACGAGAAAAAATATCTATTTTTAGCACAAGTGTAACGAACCTCGCATTCAACTGATGTCTTACTATGATTGGTATCAAAGCACGTGTGAAGAATAGTGAAAATTGGCCAATGATTATTAAAGTTATCGTGATGAAGGACAAGCCTAACGCTATACATCCTGTCATATCAGCATCAATAGTCAAACACCCTATTTGTTGTAGTGGGTCACATATTTATACCAGGCCAGGTCACTGTTGTCCGTATAGGACTTACAGGTGTAACTAGATTGGTCAATAAGCGAGGCTTATGGAATACCCCCTGCGTGGGCCCAGGTACCCCTAAATATGTAAAAAAAAATGCGTGTGTGAAATGTGAAGCAGATCCGAGCAAGGAAATAGAAGTTATAACCAATTTCTCTGATGTTAAGTTTTGTAAAGAGACTAAGTATGTGACCTTGACCTCGAGATCAGCAGGGATTTGTCACAGCATGATAGTAGAGCCTTAGAGGAATGCATGCATGAAATATTAAGAATTTTCGATGAAAGAAATAGAAGTTATAACATATTTCTCTGATGTTAAATTTTGTAAAGAGACTAAGTATGTCACCTTGACCTTGGGATCAGCGGGGGTTGGACGGTCTAAGGTTTCTCACAGCATGATAGTACAACCTTAGAGGAATGCACAAGTGAAATATTAAGAATTTTCGATGAAAGAAATAGAAGTTATAACATATTTCTCTGATGTTAAGTTTTGTAAAGAGACTAAGTATTTGACCTTGACCTTGGGATCAGCGGGGGTTGGACGGTCATGGATTTGGCACAGCATGGTAGTAGAGCCTTACAGGAATGCATGTGTGAAATATTAAGCATCTTAGATGAAGGAAACAGAAGTTATAACAATATTTCTCTGATGTTAAGTTTTGTAAAGAGACTAAGTATTTGACCTTCACCTTGGGATCAACGGGGGTTGGACGGTCATGGATTTGGTACAGCATGGTAGTAGAGCCTTACAGGAATGCATGTGTGAAATATTAAGCATTTTAGATGAAGGAAATAGAAGTTATAACAATATTTCTCTCATGTTAAGTTTAGTGACGGACGGACGGACGGGACGGACGGACGTTCCTACAAATGGATACTTATGTGACTAACCTAACCTTTTCCTTTGTTCATCCCTATTGTTCTGCAGCCACATAAACCCATTTTTAGCCACATAAAATCACGGAACAATAGAATATTACATAACCTATTGTTCTCCTAGCCACATATGTATCCATTTGTAAGCTCGGACAACCTGACTCCAGTATACCCCCCCCCCCCACAACTCGTTGCGGGGGGTATAACAAACGATCAGCGGGCAATAAAACAAATATATACACAAGAATTCCGCAACGGAAGCGGTGTCGCACCTGCCGAGGCATTGACCGTAACATGATCATGGGCATGTGTTAAAGTAAGCATCACAAAAACCGTCACAGAAGTACATGCTTAAAACACGAAAAAGGTCAAGGTTGAAGAAACTTTTTGACATAAACCATGTAAAGGTAAAAATGGCAAGGTCATGTTAATGACAGGATGAGTGTGTTCCAAATGCTTACATGTATCACATGTCCAAATATTGAAGCAATTCATCAAGTACATTTACATGTAATATTAAAGCCCCAATACGGCTCAAGTTGCCGAATTTGGCCTCCTATTGGGTTTTCCCACACATACATCCAACAGGTTTCTATTTACACACACTTTGAAACTGTTTGCATTCATTTTGGTACAAAAATGAGTTTGTAGTCGATGAAAATATCAATATTTGTTGATAAACAAACAGCAGGTGCGTGTTCAAAGTCCGATCGATTTTCCGATAGACGCTCGGGTCAACTGCTCAACTCCCTGATTCGCGGCCGATCAATTCCGATAGCCGGAGTTTATCGACTCGCTTCCGAGCTGAAGCCGTTGGGTTACAGAAATTAATTTGTCAATATTGACGTTTTGCACTGAGTGGTACACAAAACAAGTTTTTGTTGTCTTCACATTGCGATTAAGATGTAAATCTCAAGACTTGAGATGTATCTATTAGGCAGTATATGTTAGTTTTGTGTACTAAATCAGTTGCCAAACATGTTTTTGTGTTTGAAAAAATCGGAAAATTGTAATACTGAGCCGTTCAGGGCCTTTAATGTTACACATAAATGAAATGATGAAGAAACTTGTACAAACTTTTTGACGAAAAACATGGCTAAGTGTGAAGGTAAAAAAGGTCAAGGTCATGTTAATGGTGGAATGGATGTGTTCCAAATGCCCACATGTATCAAGTCAAGTGTCCAAATATTGAAGCAATCCGTCAAGTAATATTAAAGTTATACCATGATGAAGAAGCTTGTACAACCTTTTTGACGCCAACAAAATGGCAGTGTTTCCGCAAAAATGTGAAGGTAAAAAAGGTCAAGGTCATGTTAATGTCATATCAAATGTCCAAATATTGAAGCAATATTCAAGTAATATTAAAGTTATACCATGATGAAGAAGCATGTACAACCTTTTTGACATTTCGGATGCGGACGACGTCGATGACGGAAAAAGCGACTTCTGCTAAAGCAGGTGCGACAAAAACCATCAGGTATCAACGATGACCTTTGACCAAAACATTTATCTGGCCAAGTGTTAATGATTGAGGGTGTTGTCCGTTCAACACAAAGGATATATATAAACAGGAATACACCTGTATGATGGGACGAAACATACGTGATTGAAATTTCAGCATTGGGACATCCAGGGTCTCTGGTTTGGTTAGGTTCCACAGTATAGCAATACACACAGGCTGTTCCAATCAAGCAAGCCATACCCTTGTTAAATCAAGCCCATAACAGACATTGCAAGGGTTAAATGTGGCTGGCAAAATAGGTGTTATAACATTTACAACCTGCATAGATCCAGATCAGCCTGACCATCCGCAGTCTGTACAGGATCTGCACTATGGCCGGCCATTCAGTCAATAAAACAGAATGTCATGTCCTACTGCTAACAAACAGAAGACATCTTTACCAGGCTGCATGTCAAATAAGTAGCCTATTTCACCACCATTGCAAAGTATACTTAATATCTAGCAAAGTATACTTTGAGGGAGAAATTTATTAAATTTTATTATACTGAATTTATTACATTATTATGGCTGTGATAATGTAATAAATTCAGCATAATAATTCTGCATACTTTTAATCATCAAATAAATGCAGTCGTTAGTTCTATATGACATAATGCATTTCAGGAAAAATAAAGAATTACTCCCTCAAAGTATACTTTGCTAGAAAAGTATACTTTGCAATGTTGGTGAAATCGGCTACAAGTGCTAGACTGGTTATACATTCCAGAAACCCCATTTCTCCAGCCACAAATTATCGAGTTTATGACCAATGGGCAAACATAACACACAAGTACCGGTACGTGCAAACAAAACAAATAAGCTGGTAGTCTCATGATTTAATCATATGAACATTGCGACATGTTTACCGAAAGCAAATGACGGGGTCAGTAGAAGAATTTGGCCAACTCCCTCAAGGACTTAGCCCCCTTTTTCCACTGACCTTTTAAATTATGAAGTGTGTTGTGGAAAAATGGCTCTCATTGCCCTTGTAACCGATCTAGACATGTATTAACCCTTTCAACCCAGACCATAAAGCCAACATGGGCAAACACTGTAGATCCTGATGATAATCTGCATTTTCGAAAATTCCAAAATGAGAATGGAATATTTACATCGAAAAAAATATAAACTCATCCCTGAAATTAGAATAACCTCAGGTCCATACCACACCAAAGCCACTTCCCCTAAAAGTAACAGGATTACGAATAATCGTAATACTCGCATATCAGTATGGACAAATATCACCCATGACTACTAAACTTAGCTGTTGTCAATTTTCAATATCTAACTCTTTGAATGCTAGCGGAGAAAACGACAGCCAACCTTGTACGAGTATTTTTCTTATTTCTCTCTGTAAATGTGTCTTGGAATTTCATTAGAATTGTGTCCTAAGGTTTGAGTGCTAGACTGGTGTAGCTCCTAATCATCCAGAACACTTGCCCTCAGCTCGTTAACAAACAGCATAGACCATAATCAGATTGTCTGAATGTGGGTATACACAGGCCATAATGTGAATAAGCTCATTTTTTGGTATCGGAAAGAAAAAGATGTTTCCGATGTCAAATGTATATAGTTCAATGCCAGCAAAAATCTCTCAACTGATAATGTACTTATTTTTGTGCGGCATCCGTTACTACGTGCAAAATGGCTCAAACCAGATTTTCAATGAAGTAAACAACCCAGATAATGATAGTACTCGAGGTAAGTGGGCGATGATTAACGACTTGATAAATTGCACAAAAGGTGAATGTTCTACAAATCTCAATCAGTAGTTTTTATAACTGATTGAAGAATTATGGCTAATAGCATCTTTGGTCAGCCTAGCTCGTCATCTATATCAACTTATAATTCGCCCTAATTCCTAAGCCAATCACTGGCCAGTATCTCGCTCCACATACGAGAAAAATTTAAGCCCAATAGGTTACCTATTACCAGATTTAATGACTGCAGATTTAATGACTGCCGACAGGAAATTGAAAATCAATACCTGAATGGGAGACTGTATTATAAACCCGGTTAATTATAATTATGTTGTTGTTCACATATTGGATTTTTAAGGAAATATATGCTTCGCATTTAATTCCTTAAAAATCCAATATGTGAACAACAACTTGTACATCACGAACTGAACGATGAACCATGGTGTGGTTTGGATGCACTAGGTCGATCTACACTGGTTGCAATGGCCACAAGCCCCAGTTTTCCACAAATGAGAATGATTAGCACCCAACAATGAATGTGAATTGAATGCAACTGACAGATTTGTATACAGTTTTTGTATATTTATCAGGTTAACCCAAAATTTGTATTATTAGAATAAAGACGGCTTGCATCTCTTGACACTTAATGCAGACAGATTGGCAGGCAATTTTATGATCACTATCTGGATGACAAAGCAGATGAATATTTTCTGTATTTTTAAACATACACTATTGAATTATATTTGTTGTCCATTGTTTGATTTTTATTTCACATTTTTTCTTGGTAAAAACAGGTTTTGACAATAATGGAGATGATTCTCATGTGTTGACAAAAAAAAATGTGTTTTTTTGGTCAAGAAACGAGTTAAAAATGAAAAATGAGCAGATGTTTGACTCCGAGGTATACAGCATGTAGGTACCTTTTAATCAGCAGAGGGCTAGTTGTCAAAATTCTCTGTAATTCGCTCAGTTCTAGCAAAGCTGGGATGAGCTGTGGCCTTGGGTATAGGACTTCAATACCGGAGGTTGTGAGTTCCATCCTCACCCCAAGGCGTGAAACATACTTACACAATATTTCCATCCCACTGGTCTTTCGGGTGAGACTAAGCTGTGGTCCCGTCTCTATTTAACCTTAGCTGTTGCTGGGACGTAAACCCCATTTACTTTTCACTTTTTCTAACAAAGCTGGCCTGGGAGGGAACAGATGATAAATGGTATGACCTATGGAAGCATTATTGTATTAGGTATCTAGTTGCACATCGACCAAATACATGCGGACCCATGGCAAATTGCTGTATTGCTACTCGGAGAATATCAACTAGTGTCTTTTAATATAGTTTATCAGGCAAGGCTAGGAATTCCGAGGCTTGCCTACCGTTTCCGAGCCGAGCCTGATAAGCTTTATATCAAAAGACACTAGCCTGGTATTATATTTATCAGGTAATGTTTTATTCGACATAATGTGCACATACGATGTGGTTTTCGTTGAAAAGAATGCGGACTTGTTTCTGTTGCATCATTACATTGACATAAATCGGCAACGTCACGCGACGCCGTTCGACCAATGAAACGTCGGTTTTCAATCCATTGTAACCCGGATATTCGTATCAGGTCAATGCCTGATATGACATTCTGTTAATCAGTCAGTACATACTCAGCCAATACAAAGCTATATACCTGATAAAATGAATCCTAGTCAAGTCAAAACTCATTTCAGTGATGTTTCATTGGTTAAACAACGTCACAGGATGCTATCGAATAACATCAGTTTAGAAAAGTTTATCAACGCCCGTTATTAGTCGTCTCATCTGCATCTACAGTTTGCAAACACTGCTATAGAGGTCTGTAGTGTTGAAAGGATTAAGAGTTAGAAGCACATAGGACTTACTTGCAGTGTTCGGCTTACGATACATTATCTTCATCATATGAACCAATGAATATTTACAGGCAATGAATGGATGAATCGCAATTTATGGTACTTTAACCCTTTCAATCATAAATAACCGATTTGATTAGATTTGGCTTATATTTAAAGGTGGGAATTGGCTGAACCTTCTATAGTCGGTACTAAACAACCGGAATGGACTGTGATACGTTAATTTACGGACCAATCCAATCTCAATTTATAAGGGTGTCTGCTGGTCCTTTTGTTCTCTAAAAAAAATACTTGTAAAAAGTGCAAATCCAGATGAGATGGCTCGTTATGAGCCGGCTCATCTGGATCTACACTTTTTGCAAACACCACTATAGAGGGCTGTAGTGTTAAAAGGATTAAGGTAATCAATTTGAAATCTGTAAAACAATTATTCGAAATGTTTACTTGACATCACTATAAATTTTTTTTATACTCATAAATTGATAAATTATAGTCATTAATTCACATGTTATTGGTAAAACATTATATTTTACCTTTAAAAATAACTTTGCATACCGTAACATATTGTTGCAGTCAGTCTCTATATAGTGAATAAATTTCTAAACACAATATGGTCCATATTTCTACAATAAGGTTTCTGTTATTTTATTCATATAAATGAGCACCGGCTGACATACTTTTGGACATTTGTGATCAGTATCAAAAAGATATCTGCGAAAACGTACATAAGGAGCAGTATTGAAAAAAATACAAACACATTATGAAGGTTCCATTTTTCAGCTGGAGACCCATACGGCCATAATGGACAATACTGATGTGCTGTCCATTGTTTTAACAAGATAATTATTAACGAAGACAAATTAACTTCCATTGAAATAGTTACCGTTGGAGACAAATGAATCGTTTTAAATGGTATAAAATGTGATCCATACAAAATATACAGAAATCTCTATGACTGTATGCATAACATAATTATCATTAATGTTTTTATTTACACAAAAAAAATCCAAAAAAAAAAATCATGTGGACACATGGTGAGTGTACACGATACGGTCACATAATCACTGGTCTAATCACTATCAGTGAAGTCAAGGTCACATGAAAAGTTCAAGGTCACATGATCACTATCGGTGCTACAGCGCTTGCCATGCTCGACATCAATTATTGACATTAATTACAAACTCGCACAGGAGATGGTAAGATGAGCAGGTCACAGGAGAAGCTCACATGACAAGGTAACATGATCGCTGGTCTAGTTACTATCACTGTTGACGCTGTCACTCTGTCTTCCTTGGCCTCAATGACAAACTTGTACATAACAAGGTCACATGCCAAGGTCAAGGTCACACAGACTAGTCACTATCGTTGCTGTTGCTGTCACTCTCGCCGTCCTTGATGTCGATGACAAACGTGTACATGAAAAGGACATGTAACGTCGCAGGACAGGATCACATGAAAAGGTGAGATGCCAAGATCAAGGTCACACAGTCTAGTCACTATCGCTGCTGTCACTGTCACTCTCGCCCTCCTTGACGTCAATGACAAACTTGTACTCCTGATCACAGCCCATGTATGCGTCACTCATGAAGAACAACGTGTAGTTGTATTTCCCAGTTGCCGGGGCAACGAAATCCAACTTCACCTTTGCCTTTTGCTGCAAGGTCAGTCTCTTGATGGACAACAGTGAGTTGGATTTTGTGTCGCCGATGACGACCCACCAGCCTTCTTCACGTTTCTGGAATGGAGGCAGAAGATTTAAAATGTCATACATGTATGCATATATGTGTCCCGCAAGGACACTGAAAAGTGAAAGGGTCGCAGCAACAGCTAAGGTCAAATAGAGATGGGATCTCGGTTTCAAGTCTTATCCGAAAGACCAGTGGGAGGGAAGTACATCTTCATGACTAGGGCGAGGATTTAACTCACAACTTTCAGAATTGAAGTCCAATGATTTAGCCATCACACTATCAAGCCAGCCCACACATCATGACCAAACGGGGATTACCGGTAGTGGGTTTGCGATCAGTGTAGCCCCTGACCTGTGCAGTCTGATCTGCGGTCACACAGATCGAAAAAACAGGGGATACATTGTTCGCTGTGGAGTAGAGGAAACATTCTACATTCTAGACACAAATTCCTGTTTCATATCAGGCTGCATGTGTGTTCTAAAGGATCAACACTGGTCAGGCACTTAATCAGATCTTTTCTTTCATGCTACGTCACATATCTCCAAAGAGAGATCATAATGGGACGTCTTTCCTAATTATGCAAAAACAGTCAAATGCACTGATTTGGTTTCTCCATTAAATCTGATGCATAAAACTCACAATTAAAGTCCCTTTTCTCAAAGGACTAGACAGGGACATAAGTGTTTTGCCAATGGGCACGCAGAAATGACCAGTGGTCCCAGCGAGATTCGAACCAGGACCGCCAAACCGGACTTTGTTATACAACAAGAACGCCGCCAATGGCATGTATCCCATCGCTGTGGTGGTTGGATCATAAAGATGCACATGAAGTTTCAAGCCAATCGTCAATACGGTTAAGAAGTCACAGGAGAAGGGAGCAACGGGCACGCAACTACTGCTACTGAAATTTCAGTCATTTGACCTTGTCCTTAGGAAAATCATCTGACACTGGAACAGGCAATGAAACTATGGATGATGTTAAACATACACATGAAGTTTCAATCCAATTGGTGATACGGTAAAGTTATAGCAGAATGGAAAACAATCGGACGACAAGACAGATCGATGACTTCTGCATTCCTATATCCCATTTTCGCTACGTGATGGGATAATGACCAAAGTTCGTGCACAGAATAATATATCGACACAGATGAACCTAATTGCTTCTTTCATGGTTGGCCTATAAAATCAGGTGCAATATAGCAGCACTGTAGGAACATACCTGGGGGAACAATGGGGCAATAACTGGTCCTGTGATCTCGTCTTCTCTCTCCAAGGTTACGACGACATTCACAGCAGAGCCACTGCAACAGGAAACATAATAGTCTTATCTACAGGAACATCACCCTAGTTGCAAGCAATACACACATTTGGAGAAAAAAGCAACGAGGACCCTAGTCACTGAAGTGCATATGCATCGGTTCTTGTTCCTTGATTCAGTGACATATTCTGCAAAGGATCTATGCAATTATTGCCTCAGTGTTCGACTGCTAGATTTGTCTCGGTGTTTTGTGTTCTCTGGCTAGGGAACTGGGGGCCGTTTCACTAAACTTTGCATGACTAAAAAGTTTGTAAGTGCAAAATTATGATAGTCCCATTAACAATGTTTTCTTGTAAACAATTATTGGATTTACATTTATTGAGCAAAGGCTGCATATGCAGCCTATGCTCAATAAATGTGAATCAATCCATTGATATTTCCAGACGATTCTGAATTTGCAATTACGAACATCTTAGTGGTACAAAGTTTAGTGAAATGGGTCCCTGGTAAACAGTCCTTACCAGTTCCTTAGATAGAGAACAAAAAACATCGTCACTAAGGATGCTATATTACAAATAGATTTCCTTAGAAATAATGTGGAATGTTACATGTTTACAATCAGATTGAATGGATTGTGGAAATCGTAAGTAATGTGGTATGATAAATATTCACATTAAAATAGAAGGAATTATGGAAGACATAAGTCAAATGGTTACATGGTAAGCAGCTGCCCACCCACCTGTGTATGCTGTCCTTCTCCTGCACCTCGTAGGTCATCTCGATGTTGGGGTAGCGGTTACAGAAGCGCGCCACGTCGGCCATCTGGGACTCGGTGAGCTGCAGCAGCTTGTTCCGGTCCTCGTCCTCCATCTCCATGATGTCGAAGATCGTCTCTATACTCTGCTCAACGTAAAAGTTGGTAATGCTATACTGAGCAAATTAACAAACAAGATATGGAGTTAGCCTATGCACCCTTTTTCTAACTTCATTGTGTCGAAGGTTGTCTATCTTCTGGTGAAGGTAGAAAACACATAATTTACATGAAGCAAATAAACAAATGAAGGGTCAGCGGTAAAAGGGGCTTACTCTGTTATGTCAAAGATCGTCTCAATACTGTGGTCAAAGTAGAATACATGCAATACTATATACACCGTTATGGAGTTAGCCTGTTTTTCCACTGACCCTTCAAATGTGCACACCTATTTGCCAGGATGCCGAAAATCATCTCTATGCCGAGAGCTTCATATAAGCTGCGTATTTGCGTAAGCACCCAATTAAAATTGCCAAAAACCCAATTGAAATTAGAAGTGTGAGTATCAAAAAGCAATAAAATATTATGGTACCTTTATTATGCTGCAGAAAACAATAAACCGACCGCAAATATAGCATATTTTTCTTATTTTCCCATGAAAACAAATCTTGGTATTTCATTAGAATTGTCTCAAAGGAGACAATTCTAATGAAATACCAAGACATGTTTTCATTTAGCAGCAAACTATTCAATAATTGCTGTCTGCTGATAAGTAAACAGCAGTGTGATTTTATTTTACCCAATTCAAATTTTGAAATACCCAATTGCTTAAGACATGATGGACTAATTCCTTATCTGGAGCCCTGATGCTCTGGTAAATGTAGAAAACACGCAAAATATACCCAGCAAATTAACAAATGAAGGGCTCAATGGTGAAAGGGGGCTAACTCTGTTATGTCGAAAGTCGTCTATGCTCTGATTAAGGTAGAAAACATATAAAATATACCCATGAAATAAACAAATGAAGAGGTCAGTGGTATAAGATCAGTAACTCCGTTATGGAGTTTGCCCCCTTTTTTCCACCGACACCTTCAAATGTGCACACCTGTATTTGCCATGCTATCGAAGAACGTCTCTATGTCCATATGTCACACCACTCGATGAACATATATGTGACTGTGACTGGATAAATGGGGTAATGCGACAATTGTAGATCCAGATCAGCCTGTGCATGCATCCGCACATTCCATTCCACCAATGAAACACTGGCAAAGTAAAACATCAGCAAAATAGATCGCTATCAGGCTACAGGAGTGTGTTAATTGATCAGGAGCTAGATTGGTCACAAAGTCCAAAAGGCACATTTGTGGCAGTGACTGGAGAAATGGGGCTTAAGGGTTATGCGACCACTGTAGATCCAGATCAACCTGTGCATCCGCACAGTCTGATCAGGATCTACACTGTTCGCTATTCAGTCAATTGACCACCCATCATGCTTCTAACCAAATCCCATAAGTCCTGTTTATCCAGTCACAGCAACATATGATGTCATATTCGTTGCAAAAATATGAATATCCGCTATATACGACATGAGTGTAGCAAAATTGTAATCGAGAATAAGTGACGTACGTTGTCCTGGCAGCGTTTGACGATCTCGTTGGAAAAGTGGGGCAGCTGCTTCATGTACGAGTCCTTGGCCCACATGGCCTGGGTGGTCATCTGGGCGAGCTCCATGGCCGCCAACGCCGGGCTCAGCCACCCGTTACTGCTGAGTACGTCCACACACGCCTGGATCAGCCGGATAGCCTACAACAGACACAGGTCCCAGTGATGGAATGAAGGTGACTTTGGATCAGTTAGATAGCCTACAACAAACACAGGTCCCAGTGATGGAATGGGGGAGACCTTGGATCAGTCGGATAGCCTACAACATACACAGGTCCCAGTGATGGAATGGGGGAGACTTTGGATAAGTCGGATAGCCTACAACATACACAGGTCCCAGTGATGGAATGGGGGTGACTTTGGATCAGTCAGATAGCCTACAACATACACAGGTCCGAGTGATGGAATGGGGGAGACTTTTGATCAGTCGGATAGCCTACAACAGACACAGGTACCAGTGATGGAATGGGGGAGACTTTGGATCAGTCGGATAGCCTACAACAGACACTAGGTCCCAGTGATGGAATGGGGGAGACTTTGGATCAGTCGGATAGCCTACAACATACACTAGGTCCCAGTGATGGAATGGGGGAGACTTTGGATCAGTCGGATAGCCTACAACAGACACTAGGTCCCAGTGATGGAATGGGGGAGACTTTGGATCAGTCGGATAGCCTACAACATACACTAGGTCCCAGTGATGGAATGGGGGTGACTTTGGATTAGTCGGATAGCCTACAACAGACACAGGTCCCAGTGATGGAATGGGGGTGACTTTGGATCAGTCAGATAGCCTACAACATACACAGGTCCGAGTGATGGAATGGGGGAGACTTTTGATCAGTCGGATAGCCTACAACAGACACAGGTACCAGTGATGGAATGGGGGAGACTTTTGATCAGTCAGATAGCCTACAACAGACACTAGGTCCCAGTGATGGAATGGAGGTGACTTTGGATCAGTCGGATAGCCTAAAACATACACAGGTCCCAGTGATGGAATGGGGGTCTGGATCAGTCGGATTGCCTACAACAGACACAGGTACCAGTGATGGAAACAACTGGCACAGACTGGTTAACCACTAAAAGGGTTAACCACTGAATGAGCCAAGCTACCTGTAAATATTATTATAGATCGCGACATACCTTGCTGAGTATTTCCTCTGTGTCTGACTGCAGCTCGGCGGACAGCTGCATGCGAGACAGGTGGGCCTGTAGCAGGAGATTGGTTTTCACGTGGGGGTCGTTGTACTTCGGGCTTGCCAGCTTGTTCGGTAGTCGACTCCCCAACTGGAGTGTAAACATGAAAGTGGTTTTACGTCCCAGCAACAGCTAAAGTGGTGTCCAACTATTTAGGGTTATTACGGTAACACATCTGACGACAACAGACTCATGCATATGTCCGACAATGGAAGCCTCATGATGGCGAATGGAGACATTTTTAGGGTAAGTACGGTTGTACTAGTTTATCGCAATAACAATATATTTGGATCCAATTTGTTTTGGGAAAACCCTTTGAAAAAACAAACGGTGTCTAAAGATTTAGGGTTACAGGGTTTGACACTAACTTTTGGGCCCGGGATCACGATTTTTACATTATGTTGAATGGGATTTTCTTGAAAGTTCAGGGATTCCTCCTACAAAACTGGGATCCCCGAGACATTGCAAGTGTCGACCCCCGGGTTATTACGGTAACATTTCAGACGACAACAAACTCACGCACCTGTCTCAGAACAGAATCCTCGTGATGGCGGATCGGGATTTCTTCGTACTCGGCCGCGTTGGAGACAATCTCGATGAGGCCCTTCACCTTCGTCTTGGCGTTCAGGGACATGCTGAACAGCTCGATGGTTGTGTAGTTGATGTAGTAGTAGGCCGCGATCATTCCCAGGTTCAGCGGTGACACGTCCATTTCGTCTTCCACGCTGATACACTGGAACATAGAGCAAAGTCATGACAAGGTTATCACTGTCAGTGTCTCACCTGTGAAGGTAAAAACAAGTGAAAGGGTTTAACTTCCCACCAACAGCTAAGGTCATATAGAGACGGGACCACAGTTTAAAGTCTCATCAGACAGACCAGTGGGATGGAAATACTATGAAAGTATTTTTGATGCCCTAGGCGAGGTTTGAACTCAACATGCAACATTTTGACGCATATTTCATGCACAAGTACATGTACATACAATCAAACACAATCAAGATTCCCGATATTTAGCCGGTACCCATTTACAGCTGGGTAGACTGAAGTGGTGTGGATAAAGGACACAACGCATGTCTCCGGTGAGGCTCGAACCCACAAACGTAAGATCAGCAGTGCAATGCCTCAGACCGCTCGACCATGCGGTCCACAAATTGATTGATGGATAGATAATGCCAGCTTAGTGTCTGTTGAGATAAGTTTTATCACACACGGCTAGGAAACAAGTAGGGATACCGAGGTTTGTCGAGGAAATCCTACTGTTTCAGAGGAGAGTCTGATACACTGGATATCAAGTCATTAGCCTAGAATTCTATAATCAGGCAACCTTTAATGCACATGTAACGTTTTTGAAACATGGACTTGTTTACGTTGCATCAGGACATTGATGTAAAATCGGTAACGTTATGCAACATTATTATACTAATGGAAAGTAAATTCAGAATGATGGTGATACATTGTATCAGAGTCGATACAGCATGTTGTTATCCGTCATCGTGTAATTTGGTGCAAGCTGTAGGTTGTAGTAGGCCAAATGATATATCGATGGTCTAGTAACATAAGGTCGTAACTGCTATGCTAAAGCATAGCAGTTACGACCTTATGTTACTAGACCATCGATATAACCCCCCTACCCTGGACTGTTCTAGATCAGAGATTGTGTTCTCCCCCAACTCAGACAGGTGGTCAGAGAGATGGCTGTAGTAGTTGGGGACCTGGACCATATGATATATAGCCCCCCTACCTTGGACTGTTCTAGATCAGAGATTGTGTTCTCCACCAACTCAGACAGGTGGTCAGACAAATGTCGATGTGACATCCCCTGGAGGTTGTAGTAGTTGGGGTTCTGCGTCATGCGGCGGTACAGGAACGTCCAGGTGAGGTAGTCCACCGCGTCCTGCTTGTTCTCTATCGTCTTGGTGACTACCTCTGCACTAAAGTGGTCGTGCAGGCAGTGGTCAAGGTGACTCTGTAAACAAAAAAACAAACTTGTGAAATGTTAGTAAAAGATGAAGACATATGTTATGTGCATGAATGAAATGTCCGGGCTTGATGCCGAGTATGAAATTTAAACACCCATGTTCATGTTTTCCTCTTTGTGTTTACCGTACTGGGGCCCGTTTCACTAAACTTCGTACGACTAAAATGTTAGTAAGTGCAAATTTAGGATAGTCTGGAAATTTCAATTGATGGATTTACATTTATTGAGCATATGCTGCATATGTTCAATAAATGTAAATTCAATAATTGTTTACAAGAAAACATTATTAATGTGAAACTTACAGACTAATTTCATTTTGCACTTACGAAAATTTTAGTTGTACAAAGTTTAGTGAAACGGCCCCCTGGTTTTTCATTGTTATGCTATTTTCTCCAGAATTCAAGTAATTACTTACTATTGTACAAAGTTGAGAAGAAATCCCCACAGTGAACAAAGTAGGCCCAGATCAGAATGATAAGTGAAAGTGAATGGGATTAATGTCCCTGCAACAGCTGAGCTAATGAGCAGGCTGATCTGGGGTTACCCTGTTCACGAAGGTCATAAGGTGTCATTTGTTTTCAGTTGGCGGCCCAAACATCATGCCAGACCTACCTCTATGGGAAGGGGCTCGTACAGAAACTTCTTGAAAAATTCTTTCTTCGAGCTTTGACACAGGATCACAGCTTTGCCTGGAAATGGACAAAAGGACGATTATGTAAATACGTCAAGTTTCAACCCCTCAGTAGGCTGTGCTCAGAAACGGTAGAAATTCTTATGCATTTCCTGATAAGCTGGATATCAAAAGATACTACACTTGAATCTCTCTAAGCCAGACACAGAGAAAAGTTAGTTTAATCTTGATGTGTTTCTTTGCAATTTACCTTCATTGAAAATGTACGATCATTATCACAAAACACCCACGCGTGTCTTGACGACTAGTAGTCATTGGTCTGTTCTATAATGAAACCTCTCTAAGCCGGACAGCCTGGGGACCTCCCAGGGTGCTCGGTTTAGAGGTTCCACTATAGCTGGTAGCATGGTATTCTCTATATCTGAAGCAATGGTGGCTTGCATAGTGAGTGATTTTTTCTTTCTCGGATTAAAATTTTGTTTGCAGTATCACAGTTTACAGAGCAAATGAAGGGGTCAGTGGAATAAGGGGGCTAAGTCCATAAGTACTTAGCCACCTTCTTCCACTGCCTACTTCAAATAGAAAATAGTGCAAGCCCAGATCAGACTGATCTGGATGTACATTAAGTAGTCACAAAAGTGTTTGGGTCAATCTTTTCATGGCGCAATGCGTTTTAATTGGGTATTGAAGAAAAAAAAAACAGCCTCTTGTTTTAATTATTAAGCATTTCTCTTTCTGGGATTCAAAATTCATAAAAAGTACACAGTAATACTTATTTTGTGCTGATCGCAAAATTAGCGATATAGGGTTGATTGATAATGCTGTGTAAATGTGCTAAATGATTGACAAGACTTGATGGCACATGAACGACCGATTATTGTGCACATTTTCTGTGTAACAAGCTTCAAATTGACACTGCCTGGTAAGGAGACATGGCGTACCCACAAATTGCTGTTTAGTATGCATTGTAATGCATATTTGTGGCTGTGACTAGAGAAATGGGGCTTATGAGTTTTGCAACCAGTCTAGATCCAGATCAGACTGTGCATCCGCAGTCAGATCAGGATCTGCACTGTTCACAATTCCGTCAATGAAACGCCCATCATGCTTCTAACAATATAGATCGACATCAGGCTACAGGAGTGTGCTATTTGATCAGGATCTACACTGGTCATAAATCCCATAATCCCACTTCTCCAGTCACACCCACATTTATGCAAATACGCAGCCAGGGGTGGGAACAGTTCGAAATCCTGAAAATGGCTAAACAAACATATTTTGCACCCACAAATGTATAAATTTATGTTTTCCACGTTGAAACATTTTAGTATTTTTCTGCAATTATCAGGAACCTCAAATCCTGATTTCAGGATATATCCTGAAAATTGCCACCCCTGGCAGCTTATCTGGAGTTCTGGTACCCACCTTCATTGTCGGTGAGCGGCCGGTTGGCTCGGCCCACCATCTGTAACACATCGGGTACTGGGTAGTCCTCATACCTGGAATATACGGTCAATGATTGATTGACTAATTGGAGAACAAGGGACTAAAACCTATTTTTAACCATTTCATTTTAACCCTTTCAACACCACAGACCTCTATAGAGACAATGTTTGCAAACAGTGCAGATCCAGATGAGCTGGCTCGTAACGAGCCGTCTCATCAGGATCTCCACTGTTTGTTAATAATTTTAAACGTCGTACAGATTACCCTTTTAGAAGAATGGGATAATTTGAATGAACAAAATTAATGAAATAGCGCGAAACATTGGGATGGAACATCCTATTAAGTTACTTGGTGTTGAAAGGGTTAAGAAGTTTTTATTAACCCTTTGAACCCGCTATAGTGGGGTTAGTAAACAGTGCAGATCCAGATCAACGAGCCGTCTCATCAGGATCTGCACTTTTTGCAAGTAATTTTCATATTTTTGAGAATAAAAACACCCCCTTTTTATAAATGGATAAGCCGGAAAATCATTTTGTGATGTCAGATTGGATTGGTTGCAAAATGAACATATCAAAATCCATTTCCGTTACTTAGGGGTGAAAGGGTTCAGAATTCCTACGCGTTTCCAAGCCTCACCTGATAAACTTGATATCAAGATATATATATATTAAATACATGATTAGTGCCGTTAAATATAAAATATATTCGGTTTCTCCCAGACAACATTATAAGGGCTCGTTAAAGCTAGCCCCAATAAAGCTGTCTAAGGCTCAACCAAATATATGTTATATTCGACGGCACAAACCATGTATTTACTATATATATAGCAAGAAAATCCAGCTATTTTCGACAAAATTGTTACAATAAATACTATTTACACATAAATTGTGAAAAAAAGTGAATGGGTTTAACGTCCCAGCAACAGCTAAGGTCATATAGAGACGGGATAAATTGTGAAAGAAAAGGGGCTTACCGACCTCTATTGTGACTGTCACTGGAGAAATAGGGCTTATGCGTTTTGCTACCAGTGTAGATTCAGATCAGCCTGTGCATTCACACAGTCTGATCAGGATCTGCACTGTTCGCCATTCTATCACTGAAACACCCATCATGCTTATAACAAGCAATATTTATTATTATCTCGTTACAAGGGTGTACTATTTGATCAAGAGCTACACTGAACACAAATCACATAAGCCACAATTCTCCAGTCACAGCCACATTTGAGACAAGTCATGTGATTTCGTACCTAATAAGATGTGCAATATCTCATGAAATATATTTACAAATTTTACTGATACTTTCCATAAATGATGTCGAAAAGTTGAAATGTTCATAGCAACTTATTTCTCCAGTCACAGACCTCAAATATAATACACAATAACCCACCCATTTCTCCAGTCACAGACCTCAATTATAATACACAATAGCCCACCGATTGTACTTACGAGTGCGTCTTGCCGTCGTAGTACTGTGTGTCCATGATGACGACGAGGTGGGCGGAGACATTCATGCCCCAGGCGAGACTGCGCGAGGCCACCAACACCTGTACCGCCCCCGTCGAGAACAGCTGCTCCACCACCTTACACTCCAACTCATTGAGGCCTTCGTGCAGGTACGCCACCCCGTTACTCAATGTCTCCTTCAGTGTCTATAATATAGTACATACATATATAGTCTCCTTCAGCGTCTACACAACAGAAAATATATATACAGTGGAACCTCTCTAAACCGGACACCCTGGGAGGTCCCCAGGGTATCCGGTTTAGAAATGTTCCAGTGTAAATCAGACATATGACTATTATGCCAAGGTATGTGGCTGTGCTTTGCGAACTTGTTCATACATTATCATCATAAATATACACCAATGATACACAGACGGTCTGTGTCCGGTTTAGAGAGGTTCCACTGTATACATTTGTGAAATCTAAGGATTGTGGGATGGAATTGGGGAATAATATACAAATATGTATTTTTTTAGCAGGAGTCTATGATGTGATGTGCACCAGAAAAAAACAACATTTTATTATATAACCTATATATAAACCCATTCTCATTGGCTCAATAGCACGTTTCAGCCGGTTCATAAAAACGGATACTCACCAGGGGGCCGTTTCACTAAACTTCGTACGACTAAAATGTTCCTAAGTGAAAAATTATGACAGTCTGTAAATTGCACATGTTTTCTTGTAAACAATTGTTGGATTTACATTTATTGAGTTGCTCAATAAATGTAAATCCATCAATTGAAATTTACAGACGATCCTAAATTTGCACTTACGAACATTTTAGTCGTAGGAAATTTAGTGAAACGGACCCCAGTAGGACGGCACTGGGTCTTACGGAAACCTATTCTGTAAATTATATGTAGCAAATCAGTGTAGGATGTGAAGTTTTTGGATAGACAGACAATAAATCTTATTTTACATTCATAACTCAACTTGTTTATTTATTTACATTTCTTATATTTTTTGTGACGCATATAAATTGCGAGTGATGTACGTCTAGTTAATTTGTATGTGGATATATGCCACTCGTTCCACTTGCGCAATGATATTGCGCGACTTCAGGAGCGGAATATTGCGGAACTCGTGCATAAATCCACATACAAATCAAACAACCTATAAATATACACCAGCTAAAAGCTAAAGTTCACCCACCTTGTCGGAGATCTTGTCGAGGAAGGGCATGATGTCCTCCTCACGGACGTGGAGGAACCTGCTGCGTGGGGTCTCCGTCTCCGTCTGGATCTCGGCCGCGCTGAACGTCAGGATGTCGATGGCTGTGAGCCGCGTCTGCTTCCGCGACGGCACAAACACGACCACCGGCTTCTTGGGCGCGTGTCGCAGGATAGCCTGGTACGTAGGCTTGGCCATCGCGATGATACGCGACATGTTGTGGCTGATGTTGTAGCCCTGCAATGGTGGACGATTGTATGGGGTGTAATTGATTGTGGTTTTACATCATTCAACATTATATACAGCCCATAATGGTTTTACGTTCAGTCAATGATGTATATATGTACACTACATAATGCAATTGTTTTAGAAGGCTGGTTGATTGATTGGGGTTTTATGCCCATTCAACATCGTCATATAAGGCCCAAACTGCAATTGTTTACGGAGATTGATTCAGTGTCCTTTCAATTATGCCTATACAACTGATAATACCCGTACTAGCATTGCAGCCTTGTACTATATGTTGCCAGGCGAAGGAATTAGATTTATTCCGTCAACACAGTGCGTATGTGCCGTGAAACATTTTTGATATCCTGTCAATACGACCTAATCACTGCGTATAAACATGTGCGGTGACTTGGGTTATTTTTTGGCCTTTTAAAGCCATTTGTAGGTGTTGACGGGATAAATAGAATAGTAGGTTAGTGCCGTGAATGGGAAAAATATCTGGCGCGGCACAGAAACGGGATGTGCTCAGTAGAGCCTCGCCCATTCCGTTTCCTAAGCCTTGCCAGATATTTTTTCCCATTCACGGCACTAACCAACTATTCTCTATAACTCTCCATGCATTGACCGATAATAAATTACCATATCCTGCATACATCAGATACGCATATCTGGGTCATACATGTAACTACTTTCCGTCCCATTGGGTGAAGGGTGTCACATGACATTACCCAACAATGTCAGTGTAATTACGCAACGTAAACAAATCTGCGTTCTTTTGAATAAAAATATGTTATATTTGCCCATCTACATATATTAAACAGAGTACCAGGCTAGTGTATTTTGATATCAAATTGGCTAGGCTCGAAACAGTTGGAATTCCCCAAGCATGCGGAGGAATTTCTACATATTTTCAAGCCTTGTCGGATAACGTCAAACCTAAAAGTCACTAGCCTTGTGTGCTCTATCTTTCGCTTTTCACAAGTGGGCTTGCCAAAACAGTCATCTGTATGTGTAGCTCAAGGAGGCATGGTGGAAGTTGTGCTAGCCGATGAATAGAATACCAGGCTAGTGTCTTTTGATATCAAGTTCATCAGGCTTGGCTCAGAAACAGTATGAATTGAAGGGGTTGGTCGAAGAACGAGACTAAGTCCATAAGAAGGGATCAGTGAAAGAAGTCAATGATCCCTCCAATTCAATTGATATCAAAGACACTAGCCTGGTATTCCCAATGTCTCGTTTTCTGCAATGTTTCGCTTTCTTCAAGCGAGTTTGACAAAAGAAGTCGTCTGTATGTGTAGCTCGAGGGGCACAGGGCGAACATTTGGGTGCAAGAAGTTGTGCTACCTGATAAATAGAATACCAGGCTAGTGTCTTTAGCTCAGAAATTTGGCTCAGGAATTGAAGGGCTCTGTGGAAGAAGAAGGGATCTGACAGTGAAAGTAGGGGACTAAGTCCTATGGACTTAGCCGCCTTCTTTCACTGATCCCTTCAATTCAATTTATATCAAAAGAGACTAGCCTGGTATTCTCAATGTTTCGCTTTCCTTAAGCGAGCTTGACAAAACAAATTCACCTGTATATGTAGCTCGAGGGGCACGGGGCGGACATTCGGGTGGAAGTTGAAGAACCCGGGTGTGCTCACTCCGAGCCACTGGGAGACGTCCTTCGCGTTGGACAGCGACGAGCTGAGTGCGACGATTCTAATGTTGCGCTCCAACTGGGACGAGATGTACCGCATACGCGAGCAGATCACCTCCAGTACAGGCTGTAATTGCAATATCACACACATTTTAAAATTCGGCTTATGGTGTTGCGATCAATAGACCCAGATCAGAATGCAAAAGTTGACAAAAATTTCACATCTAATCTATTCGAAACTAATAAAAAAAAAATTCAAAAGAAATATCAGCAAAATAAATCTCATACCATATGTGTATATTATCTGGCTGTGACTGGAGAAATGGGGTTTATAGGATTTATGACCAGTGTAGCTCCTGATCAAATAGCACTCTCCTGCAGCCTGCTAATGATCTATATTGCTTGTTAGATGCATGATGGGTGTTTCATTGATGGAATGGCGAACAGTGCAGATCCTGATCAGACTGTGCGGATGCACAGGCTGATCTGGATCTACACTGGTCGCAAAACCCATTTCTACAGTCACAGCCACAATGTGAAAATGTGAGACAAACGGACATTACCCCAACATCGCCACCAATGAGGTGCAACTCGTCGACGATGAACAGGTTGATGTTCTGTACGTTCTTCCGCTGCTTCCATCGCCGTGACAACACGTCCCACTTCTCCGGGGTGCTGATGATGATGTTGCCCTGGAAACAGGCGAAAGTGAATGAGTTTAACCCTTTCAACACAACATACCTCTATAGCGGTGTTGGCAAACAGTGTAGTTCCTACGAGCCGGCTCGTGACGAGCCGTCTCGTCAGGATCTGCACTTTTTGAAAGTAATTTTAATATTTTTAAGGAACAGGAACTGGCATCGTTAAATGAAGCTAATCCCCTCGCTGGCAGCCTTGATAATAAAAAAAGTTTTCAGTGACCTTCACCTTGGGCAGTCGAACGTGGGTCGTATGCAAAACAAAGCACCTTCACTATACACACATTGTGGCCAAATATTATCAAAACCGGTGAAGTTATTCATAGTTATTGAATAAAAAATGCAGTTGTCTTATAACCAAGGTGAACATGACCTTGGGCGGTCGGACGTGGGTCTGGTATTGATTAGTGAAGTCAAATTATATGAAGCTTATTATATAAATTTCAAGCCAATCCTACTTACGGTAACTGAATATTAGCACTGAAAGTCAAGAGTCCGGATCTGGTGCCAGACACTCTTACTATATCAGATCACTTGGCTCCAGTATGATTCACCTTCAAGATATGAATCCTTAAGAATGGACTCGTGCTAAGATACGCATACTCTCCCATCCTTCTAATCTTAGAATCAACAAGAAAATGTGGCCTGTCTGCACACAAATACCCCCGGTGGCAGATTGGAGAAACTCTTAACCAGCCCCACAGACGGACACAGTCCAAAAATTATATGTCTCCTGGTCCTACCAAGACCAGTAGCCTATTTCACCAACATTGCAAAGTATACTTATCTAACAAAGTAAACTTTGAGGGAGAAATTTTCAATTTTAGGAGAAATTTATTAATTTTTATTATACTGAATGTATTACATTATCACAGCCAAAATGGCTGTGATAATGCAATAAATTCAGTATAATAATTATGCATACTTTTAATCATCAAATATATGGAACGGTTAGTTCTATACGATAAAATGCATTTCGCGAAAAATAAATGATTACTCCCTCAAAGTATACTTTGCTAGAAAAGTATACTTTGCAATGTTGGTGAAATTGGCTACAGAGCTACATACGACCGTTTCCACCCCCGGATACATCACGTGGCCCCGGTATTGAGCTACGATTGGATTTGATTTATTGGTATTTAACACTGAAATTAGAATAACCGGACATATGATGTCAGGTCCATACAACACCAGTCATTTGGCCCCTTTCCCTAAAAGTAATAGGATTCTGTATTACTCACATAAGGGGTATAATCAGATTCAACCAACTCTCACATACAAGAATGCCAAAGACATACGTGAGGGCCAAACCAGGTCTCCGGTCGGGATGAATCCCGATCGTTAAATTACACATCACATGCTCCCAACCCACCACCAAATATTGAGCTACGAACCTTTGCAAGGAGCTTGAGGTCTGTGCCAGTTTCGCCGGTCAGTAGAACGACCTTCTTGCCAAGCTGCAGGCCGAACTTGCTGTACCAGTCCGAGTACATCTGACAAATACAACAATCGGTATATACAGTGAAACCTCCCTAAACTAGACACCAGGGTGTCCAGCTTGAGAGGTTTCACTGTAAATCAGGCATTTGATCATTCCGAGCCATAGTTGGGTGCTGTGCGATCACGAATCGACATTGTCACCGGAGATAAATGACCAAGAAACTCATAAAAAATAAGATCACATGTGTTTTCTTGGTGTCCGGTTTAAAGAGGTTCCACTGTACTATATATAACTGACACCACTATGTACAACAATAACATATATGATACATAGTGGACACGACTGTGTACACCATCAACCCTTTCAGCACCACAGGCCTGTATAGTGGTATTGGTAAAAAAGTGTAGATCCAGATGAGCCGGCTCATCAGGATCTGCACTTTTTGCAAGTAATTTTCATCTTTTTATGAAAAAACGCAGCCCCTTTTCATAAATGGACTAGTCTGAAAATCATTTAGTAACGGTTTGATTGGTTGCAAAATTGACATCAAAATCCATTCCAGTTACTTAACACTTACTACGCTGAATTAAATATTGTCGTCTGCTGGAAATGCTTTATTTTCAATATTTCTTGACAAAAACCTGGTTTTGACAGCGCATGAGAATCGTCTCCAGTGGAGACGATTCTCATGTGCTGTCAAAAACAGTTTTTTGTTAAGAATTAAAGCAAAAATGAAAAACAGCAGACGGCAATTTCCGTCTCCAGCGTAGGAAGGGTTAAGGGTGAAAGAGTTAACAGACATAGCAGACATGGGAAGATTTGACATTTATGCTTATGATTATATTCGGTGTGGAGTTTCTGGTTTTTGCTAAAATCATGATCTAGTCCTTGTGATTATATACGTATAGGCTGGCAACGGATTTATGAACATTTCTGAATATGCATACAAATTAGCCACATACTGTTGTTTGTAAGTTGGTGGTCCATATATGTGAATGTGACTGGAGAAATGGGGCTTATGGGTTTTGCGACCAGTGTAGCTCCTAATCAGCCTGTGCATCCGCACAGTCTGATCAGGATCTGCACTGTTCGCCTCATGCTTGTAACCAGTGATATAGATCTACCAGGCTACACAGGTGTGCTATTTGATCAGGAGCTACACTGATCACAAATCCCATAAGCCACAGTTCTCCAGTCACAGCCACACAGACAAGCATAATAATTCTCCCCCTTGGACGACCCCCAATACCTGCTGTGCGAGGGGCTCCAGCGGGGTGACAAAAACACAGCGACCCTCTGGATTCTGGGAGAACATGCGCAGCACGCCAAACTCCGAGCAGATCGTCTTGCCACTGCCGGTCGGCGCGCCCACAAACACGTTGTCATCAGAGTTGTAGATCGCATTGAACACTGAAATGGCCACATGGACAGTTGTGGTATATTGAGAAACAAGGCTTTTGATATAAAGTTTATCACAGGGATGTGAATAAGAAATTGGGAAAAAAAGAGGAACAAGAGGACCATGATGGCCCTAATTCGCTCACCTGACGCCATGAACACCAGAGGAGAATGTGACATCGAGTTCATATGTGTTTTCAAAAAATTGTGCTATTTTTAGATGGCGGTCATCTTGGATTAAGCGATGACTCTCATTTTACCAAATCTGAAAATGCTTCACCCAATGGTCAAATCTCGAATAAATGGACATTTTGGAGGCCATCATGGATGACATAATCATCCGATTCAGACAAATATTGCACCAGAGCAATCGCCTCATCGATACCTTCAATTTGATATATGACATGAGCATATTTGGTCAGAAATAAAATTTGACCCCACGGGCCATGCCCATTTTTGATCCCCTGTGTCACCATTTTAACAAATTTGAAAGGGCATTCTACGTCGATCATTCCTACCATGTTTAGTCGAAATCCGGCTAGCGGTTCATGAGAAGATTTTTTAAGAATTTATGCTATTTTTAGACGGCAGCCATCTTGGATTAGCGATGACCTCCAGTTTAACAAATCTGAAAAGGCTTCACCCATGCACCATAACTTTTAAGTTAGGCTACCATGGGCCAAGCAGTTCATGTAAAGAAGAATTTTTAAATCTCTAATAAAAGAACGACCTTTTGACCTTTCGGCGGCCATCTTGGATGACATAACCATCCGAAAAAATGCACCAGAGTGTGATCGCCTCGTTGATACCTTCGATTTGATATATGACATGACAATATTCAGTCAAAAATAAAATTTGACTCCACGGGCCACGCCCATTTTTTACCCCAGGGTCACCATTTTAACAACTTTGAAAGAGCATTGTACATCGATCATTCCTACCAAGTTTTGTCGAAATCCGGTTGGAGGTTCTCGAGAAGAAGATTTTTTAACAATTTGTGCTATTTTTAGACGGCGGCCATCTTGGATTACGTGATGACGTCATTTTGTAATCCCCCTACCCAAGGACCATGACCATGAAGTTTGGTGACTATAGGCCCAATGGTTACCGAGGAGAAGACGTTTGAAAATGTTCACGGACGACGACGATGGTAACAAAGGCTCACGAGCTTCGCTCAGGCGAGCTAAAAACCCTATCCCCTCCAAAAACGTATCATGTTTTTTAATAGCAGTTTGACACAATTAGACAACTTTTTTTTTCTTGAAAATTTTAGTATAACAGGAAAATTCACTCCGTGTTATCAGGCAAGGCTAGGAAATGAGTAGGAATTTCGACCATTCATACCATTTCCGAGCTGAGCCTGAATAAACTTAATATCTGAAAACTAGAAAGTCAGTAAAACCGATAATTGCTCCCAGATGCAAACAAAACTTTTAACATTGAGACGAGCTCAGCCAATCAGAAAAATTTACGGGCAATAACTCTGTAACCAGTCATGTGACATATGTGGTTTAAGAACTCATCCGAGATATCGTCAATATAAGCAAGTTGACAAAGTTTAATGGAAAAATCCGACTTTCGAGTTATCGTTGTCACAAGAATAGTGCTGACAGTGAACGGACAAGGCGGTAACTATATGCTCCT
This sequence comes from Conchocele bisecta, assembly GCA_029237695.1. Lineage (NCBI taxonomy): Eukaryota > Metazoa > Mollusca > Bivalvia > Lucinida > Thyasiridae > Conchocele > Conchocele bisecta. The sequence goes on along the minus strand of CM055272.1, from coordinate 49,904,739 downwards.
GGAAAAATAATAATTTTAGGAGCATAATCACACAGCCAATAATTGTGAAAATGTCCTTGCACTCACCCTGTGTCTGTATGGGGTTGAAGAAGGGGAACTTGTCACTGTAGAGGGCCTCAAAGCCGGGGTTACGGAGAGCGGAGACGGGCAGGGGCTGCAGGTCGAGCAGCTCCGTGGGCGGGGGGTACTTCTCAGGCAGGATCAGGTGGCGGAACGACACCGGCAGCTGCGTCTCCGCACCTATACCGGCAACACAAGGGGTAGAATACATATTACATTCTGCTGCTTGAAATCACGATGTTTGGTTGATCGAGACTGAGCTGCACTCAGTGTCAATCAACCATACTGCAATGGGTCGTTGCTTATAGAACATTCTGAACACATATTACATTCTTGTGCTTGAAATTAGGAAGTTTGATTGGTCGAGGCTGAGCTGGCTGAGCTGTGCTCAGTTTCGACCAATCAAATTGCCTGATTTTGAGTACGGATTTGGATAAAGTGCTTAGAATGTTGCATAAGCGTGTGACTGGTATAGTGGAGTATTCACTGTCGGACTGACTGACTGACTGGAGTGATAAATAGACGAGTAACTGGGGATGATTTGTAAGTGCCACTACATGTGGTACATATAGTAGTGGTACATGTATATCATATATTAGCAGACACATGTGCAGGCTTATCTTGGGCTATAATTGTTTTTTCATCGTAAACCACATACAATTGTTTCAACCCATCAGATAAGTAACCAATTAAACACACAAGGTTAATATTGGAGTTAGCGCAGCCCCACCTCCCCTTGTTATCAAGTTTATCAGAGTCAGTTCGGAATCAGTAGGAATGTCTACACATTTCCTAGTCTTGCCCAATAAACTTCACACCAAATATATATAATTAATGTTCTCAATGTTTCCCAATGGCATCGAAAGTAGTCAAATAAAAATATTCGCTGCCAGCTCAAACTAGATTTGTCAGTAAGCGAGGCTTACGGAATACCCCCGCGTGGGCCCATGTGCCCCTAAATATGTAAGGAAATAGAAGTTATAACATATTTATCTGATGTTAAGTTTAGTGATGGACGGACGGACGGACGGACAATCTGACTCCAGTATACCCCCCCCACCACAACTCGTTGCGGGGGGGTATAATAAGAATAATCCAAAGCCTGAATGACAAGCAGTGTAGCAGAGCTCTAGTTAAGATGCGTAATTTGACCAAATATTTGAGGTATTTTTCTTCACCCAAAATGGAAAGTTGGGAGTTTTTTTTAGATCTAAAGCACTCACAACTTGCCATTTTTGGTGAAGAAATAACAAAATTCCCCCCAAAGTTATCAAATTACGCATCTTAACTGGAGCTCTGGTGTAGTTGCTACAGCTACCCTGTCCACTAGAATGGTAAGGCACATGTAGGTAACAACAATCAGCGAACTTACCTATCCACCGGTCAGACACCACCCGGATGAAGTACTGTGGCGGTAGGGGCTCAAACACGGGCACAAAGAACTTCACCACATGCTCATCTTGGGCGAATTTGCTGAAACAAACAAGATCATAGTCATATCACATTTGTTGGATCATTCCAATAAACAAAATGTACAGACTGTGGATTTAAAGATCAGCTAAATATGTCTCAAATGGAGAAAAAACTATTGTTTTTTCAAATTTGTTCTCATTATTTCTATAAAATTGATTGCAAAAATCCACAAAATGAAGAATTCTTTTTAACATTTCATAGCCAGAGATGCATAATCTACTACTTATTCCTTAAGCAAGAAATACTTGTGATGCTGCACGACTGCATCTGCGTAGTCTGATCAGGGCATACACTGCACGCTAATGAGCTTCCACTACCGCTGGTATCGATGTCTAGCACTCTACGACAAATGAGACATGCCATGTGATTTTGTACCTTCGGACATCTGAGTTTACAAAACAAAATCAAACGTTGACAATATTTTCAGAGTACATGCGGAATATAAATATTGTAAATTTTGTAAACATATTTCATGAAATTACGCAGATGTCCAAAGGTACAAAATCTACCCAACCCCATCCCAACTTACTCCTTGAGCAGGAAATATTCGTGGTGCAGCACCACCTCGCTGTCAACATCCTCCACGAGAATCCAGAAAGCCTCAGAGTTCCCGTGAATCTTCTCCTCCCACTGGTAGTCGGGCGAGATGGTGAGCTCGACGCGCAGCGTGGACCGCGTGATCGGCTGGATGTGCACAGACAACTCGAGCTTCGGGAACTGGTGTATGTACTTGTGGATCGTCTTGCCCTGCTTCGGCATACGAATGATCTCGCCGATTTCGTTGTGGTTCAGGTCGTAGAGGCGCTCAAACGGGAGGTTCTTCTTTTCGAGTTTCTTGACCACTTCCTCGTGGATTTTCTTGAATTGACGTAACGGCGTCATGCTCTGCCACCTGTGAAATGGAAAGTGGAAGGGTTTCACGTCCCAGCAACAGCTAACATGTGGCTGTGACTGGAGAAATGGAGATTATGGGATTTGCGACCAGTGGAGCTACTGATCAAATAACACTGCCGTCGACTGATAGCGATCTATATTGCTTGTTAGAAGCATGGTGGGTGTTTTGTTGATGGAATGGCGAACAGTGCAGATCGTGATCAGACTGTGCGGATCACTGGTCGTAAATGCCATAAGCTACATATAAAGACAGGGCCTCGGTTTCCGATCTCACATAAAAGATTGGTATGGTATTCAACACAACCATGTATATTCATTCACAGTAATCTTTCCTGTGCGAGGCGACTTATTTACAATGAAGTGTTAGGCAATCATTGTCACACCTGAGCGGATACGAGACCTCTACATCGAAAACTATTATTCCATTTGTCAGGTCTGTTAACTAATCTGAAAAATCGTAGTCAGGTGGACTCAAAACTGGTATTGAAATATTTAACAAATGAGACCACTGCAGAAAACATGCTGTGTGATCAGCATAGCTTCAATTTGTGACAACAGTGAAATCGCGATGGCTCGAAATGCCACGGGATCGCACATTTTGTTCGAGTGATCGCATCTTTCGAGCCGTTGCATCTTTCTATTTTGTTATATTTGCCGACTACTGTACCCCGTCGGATTTAGGAAATAAAGAAAGCACAATAGAATGTATCCATGTTTTAGATGATTATAATATTTATTCGCAGATTAGTTATCATGCAGAATTAAATAAACTACATGTGTTTACAAAACTGTCTTTATTTCAATTAATTATTATCAAAGTCGAAAAGGAGAAAAGGTCCAGTATTCACTATAAATAGCGGCGCACATAATTAATGCAGCAGGTGGTTGTGACGTCACTCGAAACAGTGGTCTTTTTTCAATGAGTGTTTTTCGTTGTAACTCCCAGGTAGCCTCTCGAATAACACGGGAGTTGAAACGAAAAACGACCAGCGACTTACGACAGACTCTATTAAATACTCCGAGTGGACGAAACCCAGAATATTTAATAAATCGCTGTATGCCGTTGAGCTGTTATGGGACACAAAACAACAACAGCAAATTAAGAATACAATAATTTTTATTTCACAAATAATGTACAAGCATAACAATAAATAGAGTTTCCACAAACTATGTTGAAAGTTTCCGAATAATCTAATATAAAATTCACAAAATGATCGCCATCAACAACGTTAACGATCAAATTGCACCACTTTAGGCAATTAACTGCACTCGAAAAGAAATCACCTTTCACAGACAGGTAGAGCGCGGCTCGGCCTTTGATCGTAATAAGTCGGATGCGGAGGTGTGAAAATTAGCCAAACACAAACTTCGACATCAATTTCGAGTCATCGAGGAGTTGCATTTCGAGCCATCGCATGTAAAATACATTAAATATATAGGGAAAATTATCGGGACCGCGACGCCATTTCGAGCGAGCCCGACATTACGAGCCATCGCATTTCGAGCCATCGCGATTTCACTGTACTTGCTTATGCAATAAATAGAACACAACATTTGTGATGATTCAATATGATGTTTGTAAAAACGTGTTGACTGATTTCATAAGGAACTTGGGTATGCTGCTTATCAGTAAACTTGTATATCATATACGAGACATGCCATGCGATTTTGTACCTTAGAACATGTGCGATTTTTCATGAAAATTATTTACTAAATTTACAATGTTTTGCGTAAATGACATGGAAAGTTGATGAAATTTTCACAGCAAATGCATTCAAATCCACATTTACAGAAAATGTCACAGTCTCTGTAAATATATTTCATGAAAAATCGCACATGTCCTTAGGTAGAAAATCGCATGGTGTGTCTCATATAAGATCCTCTACATCGTATTATGTACTTACATCCTCTTGTCGACCATTTTACAGAGGGCGAGGGCCTTATCGGACAGCTGCGCCCAGCCTCGGTGCAGCACGATCTCGAAGATGGCGCGCATGAGTCTGCCCGCGGACTGCGTGATGAACACCATGTCAGCCATCAGGGCGAACCCCTCGAGCTTCAGCTGTGAGATGTAGGCCTGCAGCAGCACGTTCACCTTCGCGCTCGGCTCCTCTATGCTCTCCTTGATCGGGATTGGCACTCGCTCCAACAGCTTCAACAGCTCCAGCTTCTCCTCCTGGTGACAAACACAACATATGAGACAAAGTAGAGAACAAGATACCCAAAGGAGACAACATGAACCCATGTAAAGAAGAAACTAACGTCTGTTCCAAATTAAGCTGCCGACAAACTTTGGATATTAAACACATTAGATGTAAAAAATATTTAAATGCAAGTACTTTTTCATCAATAACAAAAAAGTCTCCCCCCCCCCCCAAAAAAAATGAGGCATCAAATATTGAAAATGTGGCCCGTCGGCATACGAATGTCCCCGATGGCAGATTGGAGAAACTGTGGCAAAGTTAACTAACAAGTGATAAGTATTCATGAGCACAGTTGTGACAGTCAAACGGTCATGGTCATATTAAGGGCAGCATGGACGTGTGACATTTGTGCACAAGTTTTATGTAAACTCTGGTAAAAACATTTAATGTGTGAAAAGTTCAAGTTGTGAATGTCAACATTCATAATGTGATGGATGGACACACGGACGGACACACAGTCCAGACAGTATATACCTCCTCTAACGAGACCGGGGCATAAAAACAGCAGTGGAAGCGTGAATGATAAACAATAAGTGTCACTACTCACCTCTCTGACAGCGATGTACTTGAACTCCGAGGAGAGCGAGAACACGCGGAACAGCTCAATCTCACTAAGTGTGGGCTTCAGCAGCTGGTTATACGTGGCGACCGTCTCGTGGGTCAGGTAGTAGTGGCTCGCTATACGACCCAACTCCGTCACCTGCAGTACAATGTGACAGGTATTTGATTTGATTTATTGGTCTTTAACGACCTACCAACAGCGAAGGTCATTTAAGGCCGGGCCAACGGGTTCGATCCCAAAATCAGAACTGAACATTTACATCGAAAGAAAATAATATATTCAGCCCTGAAATTAGAATAACCTGACCTGGGGCCAGGTCCATACCACATCACTTGGCCCCTTCCCCTAAAAGTAATAGGATTATTAATAATCTTACTCTTATAAGGGGTGTAACCAGATTCAACTCTCACATACAAGAATGCCAAAGATGTACCTGAGGGCCAAACCAGGTCTCTGGTCGGGATTCCGGTAAGGATGAATCCCGATTGTTAAAAATTACCCACCGCATGCACCCAACCAACCACCACCGTGACAGGGTCTAACGTCACACTAGCAGTGAAGGTGATGTAGATATGGGACTTGGATTTCAAGTCTTACCCGAAAGACTAGTGATGGAAATACAGTAGAAGATCGATCTCTCGAACCGGCAACGGACTCGAGACAGGCGTAGTTCGAGGGAAAGAAAGAAAATGTTAAAATTCAATTAAATATTTAAAGGCGAATTTTGTTCAAATTAATTCATTATCGTGGTCATCTTGACGTGGAATTAATGCCGTTTAATTTTTAAATTGCTTCACCCAAGGATCTTAACATACTATGAAGTTTGGCCAGCATCGGCCATGTGGTTCCTGAGAAAAAGACGTTCAAAATCTCGAATAAATGGACCTTTTGGAGGCCATCATGGATGACATTATCATCCGATTCCGACTAATATTGCACCAGAGCAATCGCCTCATCGATACCTTCAATTTGATATATGACATGACCATATTTGGTCAAAAATAAAATTTGACCCCGGGGTCACCATTTTAACACGTTTGAAAGAGCATTCTACGTCGATCATTCCTACCAAGTTTCATCGAAATCTGGTTGGGGGTTCATGAGAAAAATATTTTTTAAGAATTTGTGCTATTTTCAGACGGCGGCCATCTTGGATTAGCGACGACCTCCGTTTTAACAAATCTGAAAAGGCTTCACCCATGGACCATAACTGTGAAGTTTGGCCACCTTGAAGAATTTTGAAATCTCTAATAAAAGAACAACCTTCTGACCTTTTGGTGCCCATCTTGGATGACATGACCATCCAATTTCGACAAAAAATGTACCAGAGCGATCGCCTCTTTGATACCTTCGATTTGATATAGACATGACCATATTCGGTCAAAAATAAAATGTGACCCCAATTTGACCCCATGAGCCACGCCCATTTCTGACCCGGGGTCACCATTTTAACAACTTTGAAAGAGCATTGTACATCGATCATTCCTACCAAGTTTCATCGAAATCCGGCTGGCGATTCATGAGAAGAAGACTTTTTAAGAACTTGTGCTATTTTTAGACGGCGGCCATCTTGGATTAGCGACGACGTCCATTTTAACAAATCTGAAAAGGCTTCACCCATGGACCAGAACTGTGAAGTTTGGCCACCATGGGCCAAGTGGTTCGTGTGAAGAAGAATTTTGAAATCTCTAATAAAAGAACAACCTTTTGACCTTTCGGTGGCCATCTTGGATGACATGACCATTCAATTTCGACAAAAAATGTACCAGAGCGACCGCCTCTTTGATACCTTCAATGTGATATAGACATGACCATATTTGGTCAAAAATAAGATTTGACCCCAATTTGACCCCATGGGCCACGCCCATTTTTGACCCCGGGGTCACCATTTTAACAACTTTGAAAGAGCATTGTACATCGATCATTCCTACCAGGTTTTGTCGAAATCCGGTTGGCGGTTCTTGAGAAGAAGATTTTTGAAGAATTTGTGCTATTTTTAGACAGCGGCCATCTTGGATAACGTAATGACGTCATTTTCACAATTTTGTAATCCCCCTACCTAGGACCATGACCATGAAGTTTGGTGACTATAGGCCCAATGGTTACCGAGGAGAAGACGTTTGAAAATGTTCACGGACGACGACGACGGACGACGACGACGGACACATTGCGGTAAAACCCAAAACAAATACAAAACAAGAGGGCCATGATGGCCCTAATTCGCTCACCTGATTCCATGAACACCAGAGGAGAATGTGACATTGAGTTCATGTGTTTTAAAAAAATTGTGCTATTTTTAGATGGCGGTCATCTTGGATTAAGTGATGACTCTCATTTTACAATATCTGAAAATGCTTCACCCAGCATCGGCCATGTGGTTCCTGAGAAAAAGACGTTAAAAATCTTGAATAAATGGACCTTTTGGTGGCCATCATGGATGAACATAATCATCCGATTCCGACAATATTGCACCAGAGTGATCGCCTCATTGATACCTTCAATTTGATATATGACATGACCATATTCAGTCAAAAATAAAATTTGACCCCACGGGCCACTCCCATTTTTGACCCTGGGGTCACCATTTTAACAACTTTCAAAGAGCAATGTACATCGATCATTCCTACCAAGTTTCGTCGAAATCCGGCTAGCGGTTCATGAGAAGAAGATTTTTTAAGAATTTAAGCTATTTTTAGATGGCGGCCATCTTGGATTAGCGATGACCTCCATTTTAACAAATCTGAAAAGGCTTCACCCATGGACCATAACTTTTAAGTTTGGCTACCATGGGCCAAGCGGTTCATGTGAAGAAGAATTTTGAAATCTCTAATAAAAGAACGACCTTTTGACATTTCGGCGGCCATCTTGGATGACATAACAATCCGATTTGGACAAAAAATGTACCAGAGTGATCGCCTCATTGATACCTTCGATTTGATATATAACATGACCATATTCGGTCAAAAATAAAATTTGACCCAATTTGACCCCACGGGCCATGCCCATTTTTGACCCCGGGGTCACCATTTTAACAACTTTGAAAGAGCAATGTACATCGATCATTCCTACCAAGTTTCGTCGAAATCCGGCAAGCGGTTCATGAGAAGATTTTTTAAGAATTTATGCTATTTTTAGACGGCGGCCATCTTGGATTAGCGATGACCTCTATTTTAACAAATCAGAAAAGGCTTCACCCATGGACCATAACTTTTAAGTTTGGCTACCATGGGCCAAGCGGTTCATGTGAAGAAGAATTTTGAAATCTCTAATAAAAGAAGAAACAACCTTTTTTACCTTTCGGCGGCCATCTTGGATGACAAAACAATCCGATTTTCGACAGAAAATGCAACCAGAGTGATCGCCTCATTGATACCTTCAATTTGATAATAATGACATGACCATAATTTCCGGTCAAAAATTAAAATTTGACCCCAATTTGACCCCAACGGCCACGCCCCATTTTTAGACCACGGGGTCCACCATTTTTAACAACTTTGAAATAGCCAATGTTACAAATCGAATCATTTCCTACCAAGTTTTCGTTGTAATCCGGCAAGTGCTGGATCATGAGAAGAAGATTTTTTTAAGAATTTAATGCTAATTTTTATTAGAGCGGCGTGCCAATCTTAGGATTAGCGATGACCTCTAATTTTAACAAATCTGAAAAGGCGTTCCCCACCATGGACCTAACTATTAAGTTTTAATTTGGCTACCATGGGTGCCAAGCGGTTTTCATGGTGAAGAAGAATTTTTGAAATCTCTAAAAAAATAAAAGCAACAAACCTTTTTTGACCTTGTCGGCGGCCCATCTGGATTGACCATAAACAATCCCGATTTCGACATAAAGTAAAGCACCAGAGTGATCGCCCGTCATTTGATACCTTCAATTTGATAAAATATACAATGACCTATATAATCGGTTCGTGGAAAAAGTCAAAAATAAACTTTTTGACCCCAATTTTGAACCCCACGGCCCACGCCCATTTCTTTTGACCACCGGGGTCCACCAATGTTTTAACAACTTTTGAAAGAGCAATGTACATCGAATCATTGTCCTACCAAGTTTCACACTATCAGTTGAAAAAGAATCCGGTCAAGCTGGGTTCCAATTGAAAGAAGAAGATTTTGTTTTAAGAATTTATGCTAATTTTTAGAACGGTGGCCATCTTGGATTAGCGATGACCTCCATTTTAACAAATCTGAAAAGGCTTCACCCATGGACCATAAACTTTTAAGTTTGGCTACCATGGGCCAAGCGGTTCATGTGAAGAAGATTTTGAAATCTCTAATAAAAGAACGACCTTTTTGACCTTTCGGCGGCCATCTTGGATGACATAACAATCCGATTTCGACAGTAAATGCACCAGAGTGATCGCCTCATTGATACCTTCAATTTGATATATGACATGACCATATTCGGTCAAAAATAAAATTTGACCCCAATTTGACCCCACGGGCCACGCCCATTTTTGACCACGGGGTGGGGGTCACCATTTTAACAACTTTGAAAGAGCAATGTACATCGATCATTCCTACCAAGTTTCGTTGAAATCCGGCAAGCGGTTCATGAGAAGAAGATTTTTTAAGAATTTATGCTATTTTTAGACGGTGGTGATCTTGGATTAGCGATGACCTCCATTTTAACAAATCTGAAAAGGCTTCACCATGGACCATAAACTTTTAAGTTTGGCTACCATGGGCCAAGCGGTTCATGTGAAGAAGAATTTTGAAATCTCTAATAAAAGAACGACCTTTTTGACCTTTCGGCGGCCATCTTGGATGACATAACAATCCGATTTCGACAAAAAATGCACCAGAGTGATCGCCTCATTGATACCTTCAATTTGATATATGACATGACCATATTCGGTCAAAAATAAAATTTGACCCCAATTTGACCCCACGGGCCACGCCCATTTTTAACCCCAGGGTCACCATTTTAACAACTTTGAAAGAGCAATGTACATCGATCATTCCTACCAAGTTTTGTCGAAATCCGGTTGGCGGTTCTTGAGAAGAAGATTTTTTAAGAATTTGTGCTATTTTTAGACGGCGGCCATCTTGGATTACGTAATGACGTAATTTTAACAATTTTGTAATCCCCCTACCTAAGGACCATGACCATGAAGTTTGGTGACCATAGGCCCAATGGTTACCGAGGAGAAGACGTTTGAAAATGTTCACGGACGACGACGACGGACGACGGACACATTGCGGTAACAATAGCTCACATGAGCTTCGCTCAGGTGAGCTAAAAATGGACGAGTCTGAAAATCAATGCGATGATTGGATTGGTTGCAAAATTAACATATCAAAATCCATTCCAGATACTTAGGGGTGAAAGGGTTAATTCATACCACCGGTACCTGAAAGAGAAGTCGAATGCTGTACCCCGAGCCATAACTGTCCTCGAGTGAAGGATTGGAACGCTTCATTTGAGTAACAATTAACAAAATGCTACTATAAGGTTTGATCATGTCCAGCCGTGTGCAAACGTTTGCTGTGGCCCGAGGGAACTGTTTGAATCCCAAGGCCGCAGGCCGCGGGTTCAAACAGTTCCCGAGGGCCACAGCAAACGTTTGCACACGGCTGGACATGATCAAACGTTATTGTTACATTACCAACAACAAACTGATGTGAGCATTATATTCAGTATTTTCAGTACTTTTATAAATCGCCCCATTCATGTAAATAATTTTCGGTATGCATATTCCGTGGCCGCGTCATGAACGTCATGAACGTCATGAAGTAGTAACGTAATGAAGGCACTTCCGCGTAGTGACGTCATGAAGGCACTTCCATTACACGCGGCCCCGGAATGAGCATTGCCTAAAGCCATGTGCATATGTGCAAACAACGGAAACCATGTAACAATACCGAACAAAACATACACACATTTTGATAATCAGGTTTTATTTTCTTTCCATGATCACTACTAAATGAACTTATTACAGACCTGTAGATTATGATGCCAGGGAATATGTGTTGCAATGTTTAATCCAGTCATTGTGCATTAACCCTTTCAACACCACAGGCCTGTATAGTGGCATTGGCAAAAAGTGTAGATCCAGATGAGCCAGCTCGTGACGTGCTGTCTCATCAGGATCTGCACTTTTTGCAAGTAATTATCATGTTTCGAGAACAAAAACACCCCCTTTTCATAAATGGACTAGTCTGAAAATCATTTGCGACAGTTGGATTGGTTGCAAAATTAACATATCAAAATCAATTCCAGTTACTTTATAGGGGTGAAAGGGTGAAGTACTGTATTATTATCAGGGCATGGCATCATGTCGTTTCAGAACAACATTTCCCGACGAGACGTAATCCGTGTCGTCATTGTTACGGTAGATGTTCTTTAACATCTTCCTACAAAACTGACGGATTTGAATGATATATAGCGCATGAAAGACGATCACTTATGTGTTTATGGGTGCTCTAAAAGTTCTTTGATATAACTTTTACAATGAATCAAGTACCATTTATTTCTTATATTCACAAGCTATAGATTTTTATTAGCATTGACGGTAACCGATTCTTTGTCAAAACGACAGAATTACGAGATTAAAGCAGACTATGCAATAAAGGGCAGCTTTTACAATGAATCAAGTACTGTTGATTTCTTACATTCACATGCTGTACATTTTTATTAACATTAACCGTAAACGATTCTTCGTCAAAACGACAGAATTACGAGATTAAAGCAGACTGTACAATAAAGAGCGACATGTTCTGCATTTGCTATAGGAATGAATGGCCTTTTTGTGGAATTTATCGGGGTTTAAAATTGGAAAAGTCGCGGGAATACTGGACGAAGGCCGGAAGGCCTCGTCCAGTATTCCCGCGACTTTTCCAAGTTTATATCCCCGATAAATTCAACAAAAAGGTCATTCATTCCTTATAATTCCAGCATTTGAAATAAATTCATCAAGAAAATGTGTTTATTTTGACAGACAGCAGCCATTTGTTTACATTGACAGCACTGACAGCGCACCTGTAGAAAGTAGTTTGGCGTGGGAGTTTACTGGGATATAAATTTTGGACAGAGACTTGCTACTGGCCAATCAAATGTTAGGGAATTGTGTAAATATTTTTGTGCTGGAATTATTGCGCTATGTTTCATAACAATCCATCATTCTGTTAGAAAGATATTAAAGGAAATCTACCGAGAACACATCTAAAAACAAGATGTCACGCCGTTCGGAAACCACGTGCATCGCACAACCTGATTATATGAGCTAGTTAACCAATACAAATACACTATATGTATCAGCCAACCGAAGCCAGTGTTCTCCATAGTACCTGGAATATGCTGGTTTTGTTGTCATGACTGGAGAAATGGCGCTTATGGGTTTTGCGACCAGTGTAGATCCAGATCAGCCTGTGCATTCGCAGTCTGATCAGGATCTGCACTGGTCGCTATTCCATCAATGAATCATCAGTCATGTTTCTAACAAGCAATACAGATCGTTATCTGACTACATGAGTGTGCTATTTGACTAGGAGCTACACTGGTCCCACAAATCCCCATTTCTCCAGTCACAGCCACAAATGGTAAGAAAACATCGCGTACCTGGAAGATGCCTGTTTTCTTGTCGTACTTGATGAGGTTGTGTTTATCGAGGGTGGCGGCGGCCGTGTGGATCAGGTCCTTCCTGCGCTGGTGGAGCACTGGGTCATCTCGCAGCTGGTCGTGACTCACGCCGTAGATCGTCGACGATCGCAGCATCCGGATATACAGGTACGTGTAGCCTGGTGTTAGATAGATCATTGACAAATACAAATTTCAAATGCGAAAAACAATATTGCAAAGAAATTACCTATACAGTGCAACCCCTCTAAAGCGGAAACTCAGTAAAATATAGATGTTTACATTAGAGGTGTTCCGCTGTTATGTAACTCTGAATACAATGACTTTTCATGATTGCAAAACACTAGACTGTGTCATGGAGTGCTCACAGGTCTAATTTAGAGTGGAATATTTCCAAACCGGACACCCTGGGTACCTCCCAGGGTGTCCGATTTGGATAGGTTCCGCTGTATTTAAGAACTTGCAATTTATTCAGAGTGAAGTTCTGCTTTACAACATATTGTTATTGTGATGTTTTTCCAGACGTTTTGACGTTGCACGTCCTGAAACGAATGCACATGTGTATTAGCGTACACTTTTGTTGGAAAAAGTATGAACAATATGATTTTTAATAATTTTAATCACTTTGAAATAAAATTGGGGTTGGAACTGCAAAGAATAAACACTATTAGTGAGAATCTATTGGCGGATATAAAACTTAAAAGGTCCAACAATACTGGCTGAAATATATACCCCGATAAATACACAAAATAATGTTTTTTATTATACTAGTGCAGAACAAAAATGGGGTAACCATGACAATACTCTTTCCCAATAGTCATATAAATAGGTTGCCGAAACTGGAAAATCAACTTCTTAGAACTACTGGCAGTGCATCCTTCATGTTAGAATTGGCAAAATTTGTAGGTTTGATGTCGCAAACCGGATGCACAGCCAGTTTGATGTCACGTTTAGTTTAACTAAGCAACGTGACATCAAACCGACAAACACTTCTGAAGCAAGTCACTCATGATTTTCCATGCTCAGTAATCAATTTACACGACTGTTCCATATTGCTGGTTCCCGTACCTAGCCAGTCGACGGCCTCGCGGACGTTCTGTACGGTACCCAGCACAACCTCAGCATTGAGGTTATCGGCGAGCTTGCTGATGAACTGGCTCTCGATGGGCAGCTGCTGGTTCATCAGGGACAGGTAGTACTGCAGCTCGCTGTGGTTCGTGATCATGATCCCCTCGCCCTTCGTGTCGTACTGCGGCCGCCCCGCACGTCCCAACATCTACGGAGCACAAGTGAATGGGTTTTAATGAATTAGAAACGCGATACAATATAGTAGTAGAAAAAATTTGATAAAAAAACCAAAATCAAAATTTTCTTTATTTCATCTTGAAAGTATAGAGTATTACCACTTGTTTGAACAGTCTCGATGAGACGGTTCAAATGTGTGGTAACAACTTATAATATCTTTATGGAGAAATAAACAAGAGGGCCATGATGGCCCTAATTCGCTCACCTGACTCCATGAACACCAGAGGAGAATGTGACATCGAGTTCACGTGTTTTAAAAAAATTGTGCTATTTTTAGATGGCGGTCATCTTGGATTAAGCGATGAATCTCATTTTACAAAATCTGAAAATGCTTCACCCAGCATCGGCCATGTGGTTACTGAGAAAAAGACGTTAAAAATCTTGAATAAATGGACCTTTTGGTGGCCATCATGGATGACATAATCATCCGATTTGGACAACAAATGTACCAGAGTGATCGCCTCATTGATACCTTCGATTTGATATATAACATGACCATATTCGGTCAAAAATAAAATTTGACCCTACGGGCCACGCCCATTTTTGACAACTTTGAAAGAGCAGTGTACATCGATCATTCCTACCAAGTTTCGTCGAAATCCGGCTAGTGGTTCATGAGAAGAAGATTTTTTAAGAATTTATGCTATTTTTAGACGGCGGCCATCTTGGATTAGCGATGACCTCCATTTTAACAAATCTGAAAAGGCTTCACCCATGGACCATAACTTTTAAGTTTGGCTACCATGGGCCAAGCGGTTCATGTGAAGAAGAATTTTGAAATCTCTAATAAAAGAACGACCTTTTGACCTTTCGGTGGCCATCTTGGATGACATAACAATCCGATTTCGACAAAAAATGCACCAGAGTGATCGCCTCATTGATACCTTCAATTTGATATATGAAATGACCATATTCAGTCAAAAATAAAATTTGACCCAATTTGACCTCATGGGCCACGCCCATTTTTGACCGCGGGGTCACCATTTTAACAACTTTGAAAGAGCAATGTACATCGATCATTCCTACCAAGTTTTGTCGAAATCCGGTTGGCGGTTCTTGAGAAGAAGATTTTTTAAGAATTTGTGCTATTTTTAGACGGCGGCCATCTTGGATTACATAATGACGTCATTTTAACAATTTTGTAATCCCCCTACCTAAGGACCATGACCATGAAGTTTGGTGACCATAGGCCCAATGGTTACCGAGGAGAAGACGTTTGAAAATGTTCACGGACGACGACGACGGACGACGGACACATTGCGGTAACAATAGCTCACATGTGGAAGAGTCGGACCTATGACACCAAAAAAAATGCCTATTAAAAAAATCCCATTACCCCACCCACTTGGTCTCGTACAGTACCATACGCTATATAAAGGTGAGTATAAATAGGGCCATTATAGAAAAAGCCCTCTCTTTTCCGGCTAGCACAAACACAATAAACATCGATTAAATGTATGACTTCTGTCTCTGGCAATCGATAAAGGTATTAGGTGTGTGAATATACTCACTTCAAATCGCTGTTTCCAGCATTTATTCAGTTATTCGCATTTTGTATACCCCATCCAAAGCGAAATTTGCGTGTACGAAAGAATCTCACACAGAATCGGAGGCCGTCCGGCTGGATTATCGGTCATATTTGGCCGATAGCTGATCGCCAGCTCAAACTAAAGTCATGCACCATGACCATATACATTAGAGATTCCAACCATACAAAGTTCGTCCAATTGTGATCGTTCGCCGATCTAAAAAACACTTTTTTCTAATTTTATTGACTTTCATTCATGATTCGCGTACTATCAGATTATGTCTTCCGGAAACCCTGAAAAGGGAAAGTCCTCGCGTCTATTTTTAGGTTTAACCAATCAGAGATGTTCTTACATAGACGCTTCGGTGGTTGTATTATGGAAGATAGTGCATTGACCCAGTTCCAGATAATGAACGAAATTATAGAAAAAAGTGTTTTTTAGATCGGCGAACGATCACAATTGGACGAACTTTGTATGGTTGGAGTCTCTAATGTATAATGGCCCTATTTATACTCACCTTTATATAGCGTATGGTACTGTACGAGACCAAGTGGGTGGGGTAATGGGATTTTTTTAATAGGCATTTTTTTTGGTGTCATAGGTCCGACTCTTCCACCTGTGCAATAGGGTACCGTCCTATTCATTTGATGGTGTTTAACGGCCTGTCAACAGCTACCATCAAATGGAAATGCGACATGACACCGACCTGTATGACGTCGAGGGCGCTCGGTTCGACCCAGCGGCCCTTTACAGGGCTGTAGATCTGGGTGCCCTTGATGACGACATGGATAATGAAATATAGCTCTCGGGGAAGAACATATCTTACTTACTACAAGACCAGGGGCCGATCCAGATTTTTTAAATTTTATTTTGAAAGTATATGTTGTTACCACTCATTTGAACCGTCTCGATGAGATGGTTTAAACGAGTGGTAAAAACATATATCTTTACGGAGAAATAAAGAAAATAATGAGATTTTTTCAATAATAAGAATTCCGCCACGGAAGCGGTATCGCGCCTGCCGAGGCATTTGACTGTGAACATTACAAGTAAATAAATGACCTTGACCTTGAGAATTTGAATGTGGGGGTGTGCGTAATGAAGCATCATCCCTAGACAAAGATTGATATTGATATTATCAAAGTCTGGCAAGGGGTTAAAGAGATATTGTGAAAAAAAAATAACTTTTAACGCATTTCTGTTACAAAACAGGTGAACATTACAAGTAAATAAATGACCTTCACCATGAGAATTTGGATGTGGGGGTGTGCGTAATGAAGCATCATCACTAGACAAACATTGATGTGAAATATGAAAGTTTGGCAAGGGGTTAAAGAGATATTGTGAAAAAACAATAACTTTAACGCATTTCTGTTACAAAACCGGTGAACATTACAAGTAAATAAATGACCTTGACCTTGAGAATTTGAATGTGGGGGTGTGCGTAATGAAGTTTCACCCCTAGACAAACATTGATGTGAAATATTATCAAAGTCTGGCAAGGGGTTAAAGAGATATTGTGAAAAAACAATAACTTTAACGCATTTCTGTTACAAAACCGGTGAACATTTAAAAGTAAATAAATGACCTTGACCTAGAGAATTTGGATGTGGGGGTGTGCGTAATGAAGCATCATCCCTAGACAAACATTGATGTAAAATATTATGAAAGTCTGGCAAGGGGTTAAAGAGATATTGTGAAAAAACAATAACTTTAACACATTTCTGTTACAAAACCGGTGAACATTAAAAGTAAATAAATGACCTTGACCTTGAGAATTTGGATGTGGGGGTGTGGTAATGAAGCATCATCCCTAGACAAACATTGATGTGAAATATTATCAAAGTCTGGCAAGGGGTTAAAGATATATTGTGAAAAAACATTTACTTTAACGCATTTGCCTTACAAAAAAACGGACGACGCGGACGACGACATCGGAAAAAGCGCCGACTATAGTCGCGCCTCTGCTAAAGCAGGCGCGACAAAAATGATCCAAGTATCCTTGGACTTAGTTCACAGTAAATGTAACGCCCACCAACCTGCATGACGTCGAGAGCGCTCAGTTCGACCCAGCGACCCTTCTCGGGGCTGTAGATCTGGGTACCCTTGATGATGACAGTGTGGGCGGGCAGGTTGACACCCCAGGCCAACGTGGATGTCGACACCAACACCTGGATGTGCCGGTCCCCAAACAGGTCCTCCACCAACGCCCGGTCTACCCTGAAAATTAATTAATTACTGAATAACATGCTAGCGTCTCAGGCAATCAAATACAGCATGTTATTGAGATGCATATTGCATGTGTCTGTAAAGTTTCAGACAGGTAAGAAATGTGGACTGAAAGGGTTTAACATCACAACGGATTCAAAACTACTATCGCTAACACTTCATTTGTTACCAAATGTTGTGCATCTAATGTTACAACATAAACACAAGTCATAAGTCAACATTATTGTCAATGAAAACCATGTCATATTTGCTCCTTTTGTAGCATAAAACATTACCTGATAAATATAATGAGATGTGCTCAAAATTCTGTGTTCAATGAAACCACCAGATCTGGACAACAATGAGAAGCAAGTCAATGAAATGTCCCAAAACAAACTTACCTGTTCATGCCAGCATGATGGATAGCAAAGCCGTATGGTAGTAAGTCTTTCAGCTCCAGATTCTGAAACAAAAGTATCGAAGTGTTCACATTCATAATATAAGAATTTACAAGATTATGTTATTATTAAAATGGTCATGGATTTATTCTCTGAATTACTATAAACATCTTTTACTAAAATTACAAAATAATAATTGCAAACAAAATGTCAACATTTCCTAGCCTTGTCTGACAAGCTTGCTATCAGAAGACGCATGTCTGGTATTCTCTATAAGTTTGTCGCGAGTGCGTGCTCACCTTGACGTGCTCGGACTCGTTACGTAGGACCTCGGTGGACACGGCGCCCTCCTTGAGGAACATGCCGAGACTGTCCTTCTCCAGACACATGTCCCGTATGGCCCGCGCTGTCTTCCCCGTCTCCTTCCGCGAGTGCACAAACACCAGTACCTGTAATTTTCAATTTAAGGATATATATATTAATTTTCATTATACTGAATTTATTACATTATCACAGCCAAAATGGCTGTGATAATGTAATAAATTCAGTATAATAATTCTGCATACTTTTAATCATCAAATATATGCAGTTGTTAGTTCTATATGAAATAATGCATTTCCGGAAAAATAAACGATTACTCTCTCAAAGTATACTTTGCTAGAAAAGTATACTTTGCAATGTTGGTGAAATAGGCTACTGGACAATACACCAGTTGTGTAAATAGCTTACATAAATAGGTTACTGGAAGAGTGCCAACGGTCAGAATATACGTCCGTCGAGGCATGGCCAGTCAATAAGGGGAGATAACTCACTGAAAATCAATAGGGCCTTCCTCTTGCCATGATAAACACGAGTACCAAATTTGGTTATGATCCAGTAAGTAGAACTTGAGTTATTGTGAGGGCAATGATACAGAATGTGAAAATGAAAATGGCCACCTAGGGGAGATAAGTCAACAGAAATGGTTGAAAATAAATAGTGTTCTTCGTCTTGCCACGATAAACATGAAAACCGAATTTGGTTACGAGCCGTCACGTAGAACTCTAGTTGTGACAACCCGCCCATCCATACAAGAGCAAGTGAGAAGAGGCTCACGGATACCCCCGACCGCCGTCTGGACCGACAAATAAAAACTTTAACACAACTCTTACGGACGGACAAACAGACGGACGGAATGACAAAAACTATATATCCCTCGACATACTTCGTATGACGGGGGTATAACAAGGTTAACACATAATACGTCTCATTTTTTCAAACGGGTGTATAAAACCACAAGTAACTTCCCTTACAACTATTTTTGGGGCAATGTTGATGTTTGATCAGTTAATATTGGAATATATTTAGAACTATGGCTATTTGTCAGAAAATTACGAACTTCATATCCTGATCATGAACTTGTCTCGGCATGTGTGCCTGTAGAAAGTACTCGCCCAATCATCGGCCGAATGGGAAGTGATTTGACAAGCCCTGTATTTCTCTTGCTGTACCCACAACAAAACAAACAACACAAACCTGATTTTTCCCAGCATGTTCAAGCACTTTTTCGTACACAATCTCGTTCATGATCTGGAACCGTTTCACCGGCTTCTTCTCAGTAACGCCGATAAACTGCTGCTCGAGTGGCACCGGGCGGTAACTGTTGTCGAAGAAAAACAGGCCCTCTGACGGCTCGACGCGCAGGAATGTCGCGACGTCCTCGTAATTCGGCAAAGTCGCACTCAGCCCCACAAGTCTCACGTCCTCCTGCGTGGTCTCAATGTTCCGAATCGTCCTCGCGACCAATGCTTCCAGCACGGGACCGCGGTCGTCGTGTAGAAGGTGGACCTCGTCGAAGATCATCAAGCGGACGAGTTGTGTGTACGTGCGCTCGCCGCCCTTGCGGGTGATGATGTCCCATTTCTCGGGCGTACACACGATGATCTGGGTGGCGTTTATCTGCTCCTTTGTCAGCTGGTGGTCGCCCGTCAGCTCATCCACACGGATACCGTACGACTTCAGGCGCTGAAATACCGGACGATATATTACATGGAGGTTTAAGGCACTAACTGAAAAATATTTCTGAATGCGATACTGTATAGTTATCTAACAACTTCAAATTGTTTTATTTCCAATATTTTCCTTACTGTTTGTGTATCGCGAAAATGATTAACCAACTTATCTCCCCCTGTTTATTACAGTTGCTAATAGTATATACTTGAATATAACGCAAACTTTTTTAATTCGATCAAATGAAATGGTATGATTGGTTTACGTATGTCATTTACCGGGCATGAAGCGAAAACACATATTCAATATCCAAGACGTCAACCGAAACACTGCCTTTAATGGTGGCACGCCTGTCTTTTAGGTTCACAAATGAGCCACTGGTTCAAAATACATTTCTACCGACCCGTAGATCAGCCTGCGCTCCCGTGCAGTAAGATCAGGGTCTATGCCGTTCGCCATGTAGCCACTGATGCATCAGTGCTATCGTCAACAAAATGATAAGATTCTAATCCGGGTATGTGCCTGTACTATAGGAATGAATGGCCTTTTTGTGGAATTTATCGGGGTATAAACTTGGAAAAGCCACTTTCGCAATTGGCGATAAAAATAAACAATTGGCGATTATTTTCTCTCCTCGAAAATTGTAATTTTTTATCGCCAATTGTTTATTTTTATCCTATTGGTTATTATAGGAATGAATGGCCTTTTGTAGAATTTATCGGGGTATAAACTTTGAAAAGTCGCGGGAATACTGGACGAAGGCCGGAAGGCCTCGTCCAGTATTCCCGCGACTTTTCCAAGTTTATATCCCCGATAAATTCAACACAAAAAGGCCATTCATTCCTTATAATTCCAGCATTTGAAATAAATTCATCAAGAAAATGTGTTCCGTTTACTTAAGAATTATTTTAAATGCGCCTCACGGTTACGGAAAGTAGTTCGGCGTGGGAGTTTACTGGGATATAAATTTTGGACAGAGACTTGCTACGGGCCAATCAAATGTTAGGGAATTGTGTAAATATTTTTGTGCTGGAATTATAAGAGTATAAAAATCATCTACAATTCTGGCAATTTAAACTAAAAAGAAAATGGCCAAAATATCAAATGCCGAACTGTTTAAGTGATCATTTAAGTTATATGAAGAATACTGTGGTCATCATTGTAGAAGTTAAATTGCAGACACGTCATGCTGAAGAAACATGTAAAAATAGACATGAATTACAAACAGCCAGCCAAAAAAGCTTATAAAATTACTCGAAGTTCAAAAGCAAAGTAATATCTCCTTGCTAACCCTCAATCTTCCATTGACCCCTTCACTTCCTGTCAACCCCCTTCTTACATCGACCCCTTCTACATACCAGTGAGAAATTGCCGACCATTTCCTGGACGAGCGACCTCATGGGTGCGATGTAGATGATCTTGAACTCGTCCGCGTTGATGTTGCCATCGGCGTTCACGTGTTTCCCGATCTCCCGCAGCATTGTCAGGAGGGCCACGTTCGTCTTCCCAGCTCCCTGCAGACATGCCAAACAGAGTTTTGACGTAGGTTGATTTAACCCTTTGAACCCGATATAGCGGGATTTGCAAACAGTGCAGATCCAGATGAGCCGGCTCGTAACAAGCCGTCTCATCAGGATCTGCACTTTTTGCAAGTATTTATTTTATATTTTCAAATTTTCACATCCCATTTTTATAATTGGACTATTCTTAACATCAGTTTCTGACGGTTGGTTAATATATCAAACAAAATCCATTCCAGTTACTTAGGGGTGAAAGGGTTAAGTTGCATATGCTGTTGGTGCAGAGAAGACATTAATAGGAGACTAGAAACAAAGTCACCACTTACAGTAGGTGCACACAGCAGGAGGTTCTGGTCAGTCTCCATGGCAGCCTTGAAGAGCCGACTCTGGATCCTGTTGAGGCTCTTGAAGCCTTCAAACGCTCCCTGGGCGTACTTGGGCAGACGGTCTATTGGCACCAACGACTGAAATTACATAGGGGTGTCTGACTGGAGAAAAAGTGAAACTGAATGGGGCCGAGCTCCAG
Organism: Conchocele bisecta; assembly: GCA_029237695.1. NCBI lineage: Eukaryota > Metazoa > Mollusca > Bivalvia > Lucinida > Thyasiridae > Conchocele > Conchocele bisecta. Next base: position 49,882,480 of record CM055272.1, on the reverse strand, counting down.
ATAAGGTGCGTATTGGCGTATTTTACGCACTTATTTTAGCAGAATACGCATGGATTATCAAAAGTGGGAGTACAAAATACTCACAGCAATGTGAAAATACGCATTGATTTTCAAACTGAGTAGTGAAAATACTGCAATAAAGTTGAAAATTTACTTAGTTCAGCTGCTGCAAAAAGCAAACAGTTTAACAGTGTTTGCTTTTTGCAGCTCAAATAAGTGAATGTTTAACTTGTTTTTTTTATCATTTGTTCCCTATTTCATATAAAGAAAATCAATAATACATAGCTAAGGTCATAAAGAGATGGAACCACAGTGCAACAGTGCAAAGTCTCATGCGACAGACAAGTACGACGGGAATACTATGTAAGTTTGTTCATGCCTAGGGTGAGGATTGAACTCAAAACCTCCAGTATTGAAGTCCAATGCCATCTCCCCTAGGCCACGGCCCATCCCTGTCTGACTGGAGAAGTGGGTTTATGGCATCTGTTGTCATTCAACTAGATACGGACATTATGTTGTTTGTCATAAGCATGACAGGGGTTTCATTGACTGAATGGCGAACAGTGAAGATCCAGATCCAGCTGGTCTGGATCTGCACTAGCCGCAAAGACCATAAGCTCCATTTCTCCAGTCCCAGCGACAAATACATGCAACCCCTTCAATGTGGCAGTAAAGGTGGCTGTGACTGGAGAAATGGGGCTTATGAAAGTTGTCTCATTCCTGATCGTCCATCGGTTTCTCGCATCCTGACAAGACCATTTTCTTTTCGTTAAAGCATTCACGGATGGTGATCAGTGTAAGATTGATTGATCAGTTTACACTTGTCGTCAAGGCCATAAGCCACTTTCCTCCAGTCACAACCACAAATTAGACGCAAGTAGTGAACCAGTATTGGCCCTGATGCCTTCCAAAGTCCTTGATGCAGGCATAAGCAGGAGTCATAGATTTGTCACGCGCAAAAAATGGACGATCACCATGTGAATGCATGTGCGAAAATAAACTACGAGGCATTTACCTGCATTGTTAACTCTTTGCATGCTGGGAAATTTGTGGGTTATAAATAGTTAAAAAATAGCAGACGACAATTCATTGTATTTTCTTTTATTTCTCCCCATAAATATTGTGAATATGTCTTGGATTTTCATTAGAATTGAGTACAGAGAGGACGCAATTCTAATGAAATTCCAAGACATATTTACAGAGAGAAATAAGAAACATACTCATAATTTGTTGGATGTTATTTTCACCGCCAGCATGCAAAGAGTTAAGTTTTGAGAAAGTCTGTGACATTGACCTTGGGACTGGCGGGAAACAGAGGGTGATGGACCTGTCAGTCACATCATGATAGAGGAACACGAGCAGTAAGCATGAGTGAAATATCAAGAAGTTCTGTGATTGGAAACAGAAATTACAAGAAATTTACCAACCATGTTAAGTTTGAGAACACACTGAAGAACAAGTCTTGTGAAGCTAGGATCACTCTAACAAGAATTCCGCGGAATCAAATGTCTAACCTTGTTCCGCCTTGACCTTGACCCTGGGGCCCCGAGAATAGTCCTATATTCATGTACATATCATAGTAAAGGTATGTATAAAGTTTGAGGACTGTAGCTGATAAGGTGTTGAAGTAATGACCATAACACGAAAACTTAACATTGAATGATGACGACGACTCCGGAAAAGCAAAACATTAGTCTCGCTTTCCGCTTTCGCGGGTGAGACAAAAATGAGAATATTTTACAAATTTAGACAAGACATACATGGCCAAACTTTCCTTATTGAAATTGCAACTACATGTTTACCTCATCGAAGGGTTGCGGGTTGAGGGAAGGGACGTGCACCTCCTCATACCCCTTTCTCTGTTTCCGGAAGGACCCGTCGGGCAGCTGGCACTTCTTGTTGGCCATCAGGTGACTGCCGTGGGAGAAGGAGAGATCCTCCAGGTCCAACGTCTGAACGTATCCCAGCTCCTGTGGGGATATAGGCATATAGACATCAGGGGCCCCGTTTCATTAAACGCCCTGAACGGCTCAGTATTACAATTTTCCGATTTTTTCAAAAACATGTTTGGCAACTGATTTAGTACACAAAACTAACATATACATGTACTGCCTAATAGATAAGTCTTGAGATTTACATCTTAATCGCAATGTGAAGACAACAAAAACTTGTTTTGTGTACCACTCAGTGCAAAATGTCAATATTGACAAATTAATTCCATAACCCAACGGCTTCGGCTCGGAAGCGAGTCGATAAACTCCGGCTATCGGAATTCATCGGCCACGAATCAGTGAGTTGAGCAGTTGACCCGAGCGTCTATCGGAAAATCGATCGGACTTTGAACACGCACCTGCTGTTTGTTTATCAACAAATATTGATATTTTCATCGACTACAAACTCATTTTTGTACCAAAATGAATGCAAACAGTTTCAAAGTGTGTGTAAATAGAAACCTGTTGGATTTATGTGTGGGAAAACCCAATAGGAGGCCAAATTCGGCAACTTGAGCCGTATTGGGGCTTTAAACTTTGTACGACTAAGATATTCGTAAGTGCAAATTTAGGATCGTCTTGAAGTTTCAATTCATGGATTTACATTTATTGAGCATAGGCTGCAAACGCAGCCTATGCTCAATAAATGTAAATCCAATAATTGTTTACAAGAAAACATTGTTAATGTGACATTGACAGACTATCATAATTTTGCACTTATGAATATTTTAGTCGTAAGAAGTTTAGTGAAACGGCCCCCTGTAGTTTATTTCACCAAAATTGCAAAGCATACTTATCTAGCAAAGTGTACTTTGAGGGAGTAATCATGTATTTTTCATGAAACACATTATTTCATATACCGGTAGAACTAACAGCTTATAACAGATATATTTGATGATTACAAGTATGCAGAATTATTGGCTGTGATAACGAAATAAATTCAGTATAATAAAAATTAATAAATTTATCCTTACATTGACAATAATAAGATAAGTACACTTGGCAATGTTGGTGAAATAGGCTACAGATCATTCTATTAATCAGATAAGGGGTACTTTTTAAAACATGCTGAAAAATACTGACAAACACTGCAGACCCTGATGAGACGGCTTGTTACAAGCTGTTTCATCTGGATCTACAGTGTTTGCAAATGTTGGCTTTATGGTCTGTCGGGTTGAAAGCCAGCTCATCATTGGTACAAGATGGATCTGGATCTAGTGTTTGCAGGGCTATGGGCATACAGACATGAGATTATGGGATTTGTTATAGGAATGAATGGCCTTTTTGTGGAATTTATCGGGGTATAAACTTGGAAAAGTCACGGGAATACTGGACGAACTCGTCCAGTATTTCCGTGACTTTTCCAAGTTTATATCCCCGATAAATTCCACAAAAAGGCCATTCATTCCCTATAATTCCAGCATTTGAAATAAATTCATCAAGAAAATGTGTTTATTTTGACAGACGGCAGCCATTTGTTTACATTGACAGCACTGACAGCGCACCTGTAGAAAATAGTTCGGAGTGGGAGTTTACTGGGATATAAATTTTGCAACGGGCCAATCAAATGTTAGGGAATTGTGTAAATATTTTTGTGCTGGAATTATATGTAAGTAACAGAACTAACACAAATCTCTAAGTAATTTGTGGCTATGAATGAACAAATTGGTGCTTATGGATTTTGCAACCAGTGTCGATCCAATGATCACGATCTGCTATGTTCGCCATTCCAACAATGTAACACCTGTATTGCTTCTAACAAGCGATTTAGGTCATTATCAGGCTACAGGAGTGTGCTATTTGATCAAGATCTACACTGGCCATAAATCTCATAAGCCCTATTTATCCAGTCACAGTTGACCTTGACAGTGGGAATGGAGACACATGGGTTTGCCATAGAATGAAAATGTGGATGCTGTTAACAAGCATATGAAGGTTGCAGAGCTATAAGGTACTTAAAATCAGATTTTGGATAAACGATATTGTCATTACTATGTGCCACATCGTCACCTATCTGTGTGTACCTGATTATCGTCGGTGTCCATGGCCTCTATATCAGCTGTGACACGACTCTGGCGAGCCTGTTGTCTGCGAGCCCGCACCTCTGTGACAAGATCCTCTTTATCAGTGACCTGCAGGGCGTGCAGAATCAGCTTGAGTTCCGAGTCACCCTCCATCGTCCGCTCGATCTCCGACTTCTCGTCTTCATTCTGGGCTTGGGCCAGGAGGGTCGCGTACAGAACTGGAATTATCGAAATTTGTTTTTATAATTTCTTTATTTCTCAGCCCCGTGCAGGCACCGGGGCGGGATCAACTGATCCTGAGAATACTGCTGCAGTAGCCATTGCTTGTCGTAAAAGGCGACTAAACTGGCTTAACGATTGGGTTCATACTTTCCGGAACCCACTATACCGGATTTGGCCATCATGTACATTTTTGGCTTTCTTGTATGTGAGAGTTGAGTCGGGCTATGCCCCATATATAAAAGTAAGATTAGCGCTAATCCTATTACTTTTAGGGGATGGGATAAATGATGCTGGTGTGGCGAGGGCCTGGCACCAGATCAGGTTGTTCTAATTTCAGGACTGAATATATATTTTGATTGTAAATATTGAGTTCTGAAGTTGGGATTTACCCCCCTCGGACAGGTGGATACGGGACACGACCCCGTTGACCCGTCTGCGTGTAGACTCCCTGAGGCTTGTACCTCTATGTCAGAAAAGCGGACGTTAAACCCTATTCACTCACTCACTCACTTTATTTCTCAACTTAATTGAACTTAATCGACGTAATTTTGGTGAGAAACAGTAAACATTGTCCGCTCGAGCTGAGATTTCTCATCCTCGTTCTAAGCATGGAACAGTATACTTTTCTCACTAAGTACACTTGGAGAAATTTTCAATTTAAGGATAAATTTATTAATTTTTATTATACTGAATTTATTACATTATCACAGCCAGTTTGGCTGTGATAATGTAATAAATTCAGTGTAATAATTCTGCATACGTTTAATCATCAAATGTATGCAGTCGTTAGTTCTATATGAAATAATGCATTTCGGGAAAGACATATGATTACTCCCTTAAAATATACTTTGCTAGAAACGTATACTTTGCAAGAAACATATACTTTGCAATGTTGGTGAGATAGGCTACAGGTTACCAGCTGACAAAAGAAAAACTACAGGAGATTTGAAACGTCTCAATCTTTATCATAGATAAATGTTTGGCCTTATACACAATGAAATGCACAAGTTTACAGATGCTGAGATACTGAAAATTACTAGTTTTCCGTGAAGTGGCCATACTCACTCATCAGCCTGTATGTTGTTGCCACTCAATTGAACCGGCTCAATTGAATGAAGCGTATATATATTTGGTGAGAAAAAATAATATTCTGGTTACCGTGAAGTAGCCACAGTCATCTGCCTGCATGTTGTTGCCACTCAGCAGAACCATCTCGATGTGTATGAGCTAATATTTTTGGTGAGAAGTAATAAAATTCTGGTTTTCCGTGAAATGACCATACTCACTCATTTGCCTGTACTGTCGGAGGACCTTGATGAAGTCGAAGGCGTCCACCCCCAGTAACACCACCAGCTGGTTCTCCACCTCACGGTCATCGCCTGACGTCTACAATTCAGTACAGAGAACCAGTCAGGCAATCATTTTTATAAATCAGGGAACCAGTGGGGCAGTCATTTTATAATAGTGGAGAATGGACTTGTGGGCTTTGCGGCCAGTGTCACTCCTTATCAAATAGCACACTCCTGTAGCCTGATAGCGACCTATATTGCTTGTTAGGAGCATGACAGGTATTTCATTGATCGAATGGCGAACAGTGCAGATCCTGGTCAGTTTGATCTGGATCTACACTGGTCGCAAAAGTTGAAAACCCGTCAGCCCCATTTCTCCAATCACATTTTATAAATCATGATCGGCTAGCGACATGTGCAATACAATACAAGGAACCAGTTGGGCAATCATTTTATGAAGGTGACAGTGATTAGAGAAATGGAGCTTGTGGGTTTTGCGACCAGTGTAAATCCAGATCAGCCGGTGTATATGCAGTCCGATCAGGATTTGCACTGTTCATCATTCCATCAATGAAACAAAACACCAGTCATGCTTCGAACAAGCCATATAGATCGTTATCAGGCTAACCGAGTGACAACGCAACCATTAAATCACTGAATTTTCCCTATAAATGGATTTTTTAAGCTGCTGGATCCAAGGGTTAAATTCCAATGATTGCAATCAGTAGAAATCCAGAAGTTAGTCTTTTAATATCAGCAAGAGTTTCAAGGTCAGAATAAAAATGTCATGTCCATTTTTGACCTTCAACCTCTAGACAAGCAGGTATTGAAAGAGACACATCTTCTCATCATGGCAACCATTTATGGTAAATCATTTGCAAATCCATTCATCGGTTTAGAGTGGAAACAAAATCTCATGCAGTCTTTACCTTCGACCTCCGAGTGTGACTTTGACCTTGGACGTAAACGCGTAGGTATTGAACATGACACATCGGCTCATCATGGCAAACATTTGTGGCAAATTACTAGTATTTGAAAATACATTAATCGGCTTAGAATATATAAAGCGGAAACAAAATCTCATGCACATTTTGGATTTGTAACCTCTAAATGTGACCTTGAGCTTGGACGTAGACATGTGGGTATTGAACATGTCACATCATCTCTTCCTGGCAAACATTTGTGGCAAATCATTTGAAAATCCATTCATCGGTTTAGAAGATAGAGCGGAAACAAAATTTCAAACAGACCGACCAAATCCTATATATGCACCCCTAAACTTTGTTGGTGGGTCTACAATCAAGACAGTCATATAGATGTGGGAAATAGAATACCTTGAGAATGGTGAGCACCTCCTTAGACTTGGATTGTGCCGTCGTGGGATCGTCGGGGTAGTACTTGCTCAGTTTCCTCTGTAGCCAGAAGGCATCGATGTCGCGTGGGTGTAGGCCCGAACCATCCTTGCTGGTCATCCCATCCCCACCACCCAGCTGTAAACATAAATACTGTGATGAATTGAAGGTATAAATGGAAGATTTGTTTGTTTATTGGTGTTTAATGGCCTAGCAACAGCTAAGGTCAAGTAAGCGAAAATATATTCAGCCCTGAAATTAGAATAACCGGACCTGGTGCCAGGTCCATACCACACCAGTCACTTGGCCCCTTTCTCCTAAAATAGGATTACGAATAATCGCAATACTCACATAAGGGGTATAACCAGATTCAACTGTCACATACAAAATGCCAAAGACGTATGTGAGGGCCAAACCAGGTCTCCAGTCGGAATTCCAGTAAGGATGAATGCCGATCGATAAATCATAAATGGAAGAAGTTAGATACCTTCTTCCAAGGATCATTTAATTACAAACGCAGAAAGGGTTTAACGTTTCATCAGTGTCCAGCATTGTCACAGACCAACCTGCTCATATGCGCAGCCTGATCAGTGCACATGATGTTCACCGAAGTAGCTACCATCCCCTATTGTGCAATTATGCACCATTTTAGAGACTTTTTTGAGTGGCTGCACTCTGTGCCAGTGTAAAATGTTTCATGCACAGGATTCCTGACGAATTGCCATTGAGGTACATGCCGAAGATACTGCATAAACACACTTTAGTCTAGTAACCGGCACAAATATCTTGAGCCGGACGGTTACTAGACGAATGATACGTCTAATCGATAGCTCTAAGTAAAGCTGAGTGTCAGCTCATCAGGAAACAGCCACATTTTTTGACGTAAAACATTTTACAGCAGTGCAGAGTGCAGCACCAGTGGTACTAGCACATAGATTACATGTGAGTACAACTTACGTCAGCCTGCAGCGTGGTGACTTCATCGGCATCCACACCATCGTTGTCGTCATCGTCAGCCTCATCCCGAACCTCACCATAAGTATCAGCATCGTCCTACAGAAACACACGTGAAAGGGTTTAACATCCCAGCAACAGTTATGGTCATTTAGAGACGGAGTCTCGGTTTCAATAAAGAAAAGTGAAAGGGTTTAACATACCAACAACAACTAGATCGGTCAGTAAGCGAGGCTTACTGAATACCCCCCCGCGTGGGCCCAGGTATGTAACCCCTAAATATGTAAAAGATTCCAAGTGTGTGGGCTTGTGTCCTTGACTCTGGGCTTAGCGGGGGCGGCACAAATGTGAACTTGTCACAGGGTGGTAGAGGTCCATTGGAGCAATGCATGTGTGAAATGTGAAGCAAATCCGAGCAAGGAAATAAAAGTTATAACCGATTTCTCTGATGTTAAGAGACTAAGTATGTGACTTTGACCTCGAGATCAGAGGGGATTTGTCACAGCATGATAGTAGAGCCTTAGAGGAACGCATGCATGAAATATTAAGAATTTTCGATGAAAGAAATAGAAGTTATAACATATTTCTCTGATGTTAAGTTTTGTAAAGAGACTAAGTATGTGACCTTGACCTTGGGATCAGCGGGGGTTGGACAGTCGTAGATTTGTCACAGCATGATAGTACAACCTTAGAGGAATACACAAGTGAAATAATAAGAATTTTCAATGAAGGAAATATTAGTAGTGTTATAACTTATTTCTCTGATGTTAAGTTTTGTAAAGAGATATAAGTATTTGACGTTTATTAGCCAGTGAAAAACCCCCCCCCCCCCCCCGAAAAAAACAACAAAACCAAGGACCGCCAATTTCAAACAGAAATAAGGATTTAAGGATTATTTGTGTTTGAAATTGGCGGTCATTGGTAATTGCTTTTTTTTTTTTTATTTGGGGGGGGGGGGTGGGGGGGGGGGGGGGGGGGGCCTTTATTAGGAGGGGGCGTTAATTCGAGGTTATACGGTATGTATGTGACGTTGACCTCGAGATCAGCGGGGATTTGTCACAGCATATGAAATATTAAGAATTTTCAATGAAAGAAATAGAAGTTATAACATATTTCTCTGATGTTAAGTTTTGTAAAGTGACTAAGTATGTGACCTTGACCTTGGGTATCAGCGGGGGGTTGGACAGTCGTAGATTTGCCACAGTATGATAGTACAACCTTAGAGGATGCACAAGTGAAATAATAAGAATTTTCAATGAAGGAAATAGAAGTTATAACTTATTTCTCTGATGTTAAGTTTTGTAAAGAGACTAAGTATTTGACCTTGACATTGGAATCAGCGGGGGTTGGACGGTCATGGATTTGGCACAGCATGGTATTAGAGCCTTACAGGAATGCATGTGTGAAATATTAAGAATTTTAGAAAAATGGGAAATAGAAGTACAAATATTTTCTCTGAATTGTTAAGTAACGGGACTAGTATTTGACTTGACCTGGGATGCGGGGGTTGGAACGGTTTGTGGATTTGGCAACAGGCATGGTAGTAGAGCTTAACAGAATGCATTTGTGTGAAATTTCCAAGCTTAGATGAAAAGAAATAGAAGGTTATAACAATATTTTCTCTGTGTTAAGTTTAAGGACCTAATTATTTGACCTTGACCTTGGGATCTGCGGGGGTTGGACGGTCGTGGATTTGGCACAGCATGGTAGTAGAGCCTTACAGGAATGCATGTGTGAAATATCAAGCATTTTAGATGAAGGAAATAGAAGTTATAACAATATTTCTCTGATGTTAAGTTTACGGACGCATGGACGGACGGACGGACGGACAACCTGACTCCAGTATACCCCCCCACAACTCGTTGCGGGGGGTATAATAATTTAGAGACTGGGCATTTGTTTCAAAAAGATATATAGACACAGGGCCTCGGTCATTTATAGACACGCCTCGATATCAAAAATGGAACAAGAGTTGTCAGAAGACAACGAAGCTCGCCTGTTGGCAGCCTTCATTCAAACTTGTCACAGTTGTATAACAAGAAACGAGGCAAAGCCACGAAGGGCAGGTTTTTTCCAAGCATGGACACTTGGATAACATAATTATACCCATTTTTTGTAGACTAGATGGCCGTGGCCTGCATGTCGCGCCTTGGGGCGAGGCATGGACACAAAAAAAATAGATATAGTAGATGGAAAAACTTTAACGAAACAACTTTAACCCGACACAGGACGTACGGACATATGCCAAAATGCCGACGATATCGCGCTTTCCGCAAGCGGGTGCGACAATGATGATAAACACTCATGTAAAGTATCAAGGTAATGGGTGAAGCAGTTGCAGAGATATAGTACACGAAAAAAGTTTAACAAATAAATTCAAAGTAATTTGACCTTGACATTGCGAACAGGGGCCGCACGGTTGGGGGTTAGAATGAAAATATGGATGATGATAAACACCCATGTGAAGTTTGAAGGTAATGGGCGAAGCAGTTTTATAGATATAGTATAACGAAAAAGTTTAAGCAAAAAATTTAACCAGACGTACGTTAAAAAGTTAACGTTGAAAATGGCTAAGTCAATTACGTAGAAATAATAGGTGAAGGTAAAAAAATGGTCACATGTTGGACAGTTGTATGTGGTAGGCACCCCTTGGTTATGAAGCTGTGAAAGTTTGGTGGTCCTAGCTGGTACAGTAGCAAAGAAATGGACTTAAACACGAAAACTTAACATTGTAAACGCGAAAACTTAACATTGAAAATGGCTAAGTCGACTGCGCGGAAAAAATGGGTCAAGTTAAAAAAAAAGGTAACATGTTGGATAGTGATATGTGGTGGGCACCCCTTGATTATGAAGCTGTGAAAGTTTGGTGGTCCTAGGTGGTACAGTACCAAAGAAATGGACTTAAACACGAAAACTTAACATTGAAAACGCGAAAATTAACTTGAAAATGGCTAAGTCGACTGCGCGGAAAAAATGGGTTCAAGTTAAAAAAAAAGGTAACATGTTGGATATGATATGTGGTGGGCACCCCTTGATTATGAAGCTGTGAAAGTTTGGTGGTCCTAGTGGTACAGTACCAAAGAAATGGACTTAAAACACGAAAAACTTAACATTGAAAACGCGAAAACTTAACATTGAAAATGGCTAAGTCGACTGCGCGGAAAAAATGCGTCAAGTTAAAAAATAAGTAACATGTTGGATAGTGATATGTGGTGGGCACCCCTTGATTATGAAGCTGTGAAAGTTTGGTGGTCCTAGGTGGTACAGTAACAAAGAAATGGACTCAAACACGAAAACTTAACATTGATTGTGGACGCCGCCCACCAGCCCGCCCGGCTTTCGCCAATCCAATAGCCTGGATGTTTTTTCAAAAAACCTGTCTAAAAAACATGAATATTATATAACTTGACCTTGGGATAAGGGGTGTGCGGTGGACCTTAACATTGAGGTCAGTGGTGGAAGGTGGATCGTGGATTTGATATAGCATGATATAGCATATTAAGATGAATGCATGTATGAAATATCAATGCGCTCCCTGAAATGAGAAGGAAAACAAAATTTAACCCAGCGTTAAGTTTATGAACACACTAAGTTGGTGATTTTCTACAGCATGATAGCTATTCACATGGGGAATGCATGTATAAATGTGCTAAGTTTGTGACCTTGGCCTTGGCAAAAAGGGGTGGGGGGGGGGGGGGGGGTTCATGGATTTGCTGTAGCACAATAGAGTAGTATCAGATGAATGCATGTATGAAATATGAAGGTGTTCCCTGTAAAGAAACAGAAGTTATAAAAAGACATTTACTCCAACGTTAAGTTTATGATGTTGATCTTGGGCAAAGGGGTGGGGTGGGTCATGGATTTGCTGTAGCAAAATAGAGGATCATCGGATGAATGCATGTATGAAATATCAAAGCGTTCAAAGTGTAAAGAAACAGACGTTACACAACATTTACCCCAATGTAAAGTTTATGAACATGCTAAGTTTGTGACCTTGACCTTGGGGTAAGGGTTGGGTGGTGGGTTGTGGATTTGCTACAGCATGATAGAGGGTCATGTGAGGAATGTATGTATGAAATATCCAAGCGTTTCATCAAAGGAAACAGTTGTTATCAGACATTTACCCCAACGTTAAGTTTATGAATGTGTCAAGTTTGTGACCTTGACCCTGGGGTAAGGGGTGGGCGGTGGGTCATGGAATTGCTATAGCACGATAGAGTATCATCAGATGAATGCGTGTATGAAATATCAAGGCGTTCCATGAAAGGAAACAGATGTTATAAGACATTTACCCCAACGTTAAGTTTATGAATGTGCTAAGTTTGTCACATTGACCTTGGGGAAAAGGGTGGTGGTTGGTCATGGATTTGCTATAGCATGATAGAGTATCATCAGATGAATGCATGTATGAAATATCAAGGTGTTCAAAGTGTAAAGAAACAGAAGTTACACAACATTTACCCCAAAGTTAAGTTTATGAACATGCTATGTTTGTGACCTTGACTGTTGAGTAAGGGTTGGGTGGTGGGTTGTGGATTTGCTACAGTATGATAGAATGTATGAAATAGCAACGTGTTCCATGAAAGGAAACAGACATTTACCCCAACGTTAAGTTTATGAATGTACTAAGTTTGTGACCTTGACCTTGGGGTAAGGGATGGGCGGTGGATCATGGATTTGCTATAGCATGATAGAGTATCATCAGATGAATGCATATTTGAAATATCAAGGCGTTCCATGAAAGGAAACAGATGTTATAATACATTTACCCCAACATTAAGTTTATGAATGTGCTAAGATTGTGACCTTGACCTTGGGGAAAGGGGTGGGTGGTGAGTCATGAATTTGCTATAGCACAATAGAGTATCAGCAGATGAATGCATGTATGAAATATGAAGGCGTTCCCTGTAAATAAACAGAAGTTACACAACATTTACCCCAACGTTAAGTTTATGAACATGCTAAGTTGTGACCTTGACCTTGGGGTAACAATTGGGTGGGCGGTGGGTCATGGATTTGCTATAGCACGATAGAGTATCATCAGATGAATGCATTTATGAAATATCAAGGCGATCCATGAAAGAAAACAGATGTTATAAGACATTTGCCCCAAAGTTAAGATTATAAATGTGCTAAGTTTGTGACCTTGACCTTGAGGTAAGGGCTGGGTGGTGGGTCATGGATTTGCTACAGCATGATACAGGGTCATCTGAGGAATGCATGTATGAAATAACAAGGTGTTCCATGAAAGGAAACAGAAGTTATCAGACATTTACCCAACGTTAAGTTTATGAATGTGCCAAGTTTGTGACCTTGACCTTGGGGTAAGACCTGGGTGGTGGGTCATGGATTTGCTACAGCATGATAGAGGGTCATCTGAGGAATGCATGTATGAAATAACAAGGCGTTCAATGAAAGGAAACAGAAGTTATAAGACATTTACCCCAATGTTAAGTTTATTAATGTGCTAAGTTTGTGACCTTGAGGTAAGGGATGGCCGCTGGGTCATGGATTTGCTATAGCATGATAGATTATCATCAGATGAATGCATGTATGAAATATCAAGGCGTTCCACGAAAGGACAGATGTTATAAAACATTTACCCAACGTTAAGTTTATGAATGTGCTAAGTTTGTGACCTTGACCTTGGGGTAAGGGCTGGGTGGTGGGTCATGGATTTGCTACAGCATGATACAGGGTCATCTGAGGAATGCATGTATGAAACTAGATTGGTCAGTAAGCGAGGCTTACGGAATACCCCCCGCGTGGGCCCAGGTACCCCTAAAATATGTAAAAATTTCCAAGTGTGTGGGCTTGTGACCTTGACTCTGGGATTAGCGTGAGCGGCATGAACGTGAATTTGTCACAGGGTGGTAGAGGTCCATTGGAGCAATGAGTGTGTGAAATGTGAAGCAGATCCGAGCAAGGAAATAGAAGTTATAACCGATTTCTCTGATGTTAAGTAACCTCGAATTAACGCCCCAGGAGGCGCTACATTTTACAAAAGGGGGGGGGGGGGGGGGGGGGGGGGGGGGGGGGGGGGGGGGGGGGGGGGGGGGGGGGGGGGGGGGGGGGGGGGGGTTTGGGGGGGGGGGGGGGGGGGGGGGGGGGGTATTAGCCAGTAAAAAAAAAAGAAAAAAGAAAAAAAATTACCAAGGACCACCAATTTCAAACACAAATAAGGATTTAAGGATTATTTGTGTTTGAAATTGGCGGTCATTGGTAAAAATATTTGTTTTTTTTATTTGAGGGGGGGGGGGGGGGGGTGGGGGGGGGGGGGGGGCATTTATTAGGAGGGGGGGCGTTAATTCGAGGTTATACGGTATGTATGTGACGTTGACCTCCAGATCAGCGGGGATTTGTCACAGCATATGAAATATTAAGAATTTTCAATGAAAGAAATAGAAGTTATAACATATTTCTCTGATGTTTAAGTTTTGTAAAGAGACCAAGTATGTGACCTTGACCTTGGGATCAGCGGGGGTTGGGGACAGTCGTTAGATTTGTCACAGTATGATAGTACAACCTTAGAGGAATGCACAAGTGAAATAATAAGAATTTTCAATGAAGGAAATAGAAGTTATAACTTATTTCTCTGATGTTAAGTTTTGTAAAGAGACTAAGTATTTGACCTTGACATTGGGATCAGCGGGGGTTGGACGGTCATGGATTTGGCACAGCATGGTATTAGAGCCTTACAGGAATGCATGTGTGAAATATTAAGAATTTTAGATGAAGGAAATAGAAGTTATAACAATATTTCTCTGATGTTAAGTTTACGGACTAAGTATTTGACCTTGACCTTGGGATCTGCGGGGGTTGGACGGTCGTGGATTTGGCACAGCATGGTAGTAGAGCCTTACAGGAATGCATGTGTGAAATATCAAGCATTTTAGATGAAGGAAATAGAAGTTATAACAATATTTCTCTGATGTTAAGTTTACGGACGCACGGACGGACAACCTGACTCCAGTATACCCCCCCACAACTCGTTGCGGGGGGTATAATAACAAGGTGTTCCATGAAAGGAAACAAAAGTTATAAGACATTTACCCCAACGTTAAGTTTATGAATGTGCCAAGTTTGTGACCTTGACCTTGAGGTAAGGGCTGGGTGGTGGGTCATGGATTTGCTACAGCATGATAGAGGGTCATCTGAGGAATGCACGTATGAAATAACAAGGTGTTCCATGAAAGGAAACAGAAGTTATAAGACATTTACCCAACGTTAAGTTTATGAATGTGCCAAGTTTGTGACCTTGGCCTTGGGGTAAGGGCTGGGTGGTGGGTGGGTCATGGATTTGCTACAGCATGATACAGGGTCATCTGAGGAATGCATGTATGAAATAACAAGGTGTTCCATGAAAGGAAACAGAAGTTATAAGACATTTACCCAACGTTAAGTTTGTGGACGACGCTGACGACACCGGGGGTATGACGTAAGCTCTTCTGCACTTCATGCAGGCGAGCTAAAAATGAAAGGGTTTAACGTCACAGCAACTTCTAAGGTCACTTAGAGTTAGGGCCTCGATTAGAAAAGTGTCATAGCGACAGCTAATGTTATTTAGAGATCATGCCTCGGTTAAAGACTCAAAATGAAATATGCATCGACAATGAAATGAGGGGGCACAAACAAAGCTAGTATGTAGCTCTCAGCTCACCTCTTCATCCGACTCCTCTATCTGTACGTTCACACCATACGTCTCGTCAATGTTGTCCTCTGGAAAATACATAGACATTGATTGATTGATTGGGTTATACATTCATTCAATAGCAGTCATATAGAGACTGAAAGTCCTGAGAACAGTGCAGATCCTGATCAGGCTGCGCGGATGCGCAGGCTGATCTGGGTCTACACTGGTCTCAAATAGGGATTGATTATACATCCATTCAATAACAAGGTCATAATTTATGTGGTTGTGACTGGAGAAATGGGGCTTATGGGATTTGTGACCAGTCCAGCTCCTGATCAAATAGTACACTCCTGTAGCACAATACCAATCTATATTGCTTGTTAGAAGTATGACAGTTGCTTCATTGATGGAATGGCGAATGATGCAGATTCTGATCAGAGTGTACGGATGCACAGGCTGATCTGGATCTACACTGGTTGCAAAATGACAGCCTCGTTTCTTATGAAATAAATAAATATCATATTAAATCATCACTCATGTAAGATCCTCTATATAATTGGCTACCCCAGACCCTACAACTTACCAATCTGCATCTTCTCCTCCTGCACCCAGTCTGTGATCTTCTTGCCGAGGTTGAGGAGGAGGGCGAACCTCTCCTCGGGCATCGCCCCCAGCAGGCTCTCCACCTCCTTCTTCTTCTCTCGTTCCCGCATCCGATCATTCTTCAGCACGGCCAGCACCTCATCAGCCGCCCCACACAGCACGTCCCGTGGCTACAATATAGAGAGCATGTTAGCTGCTATAGTCCACACAGCATGCGACGTCCCGCGGCTAAAATACAGCATTTGTGACTGCAGTTTCTGGAATTTGTGACCAGTGTCGCTTCTGATCAAATAGCACACTCCCGTAACCTGATAACTATCTATGACGGGTGTTTCATTAATAGAATGGCAAACAGTGCAGATCCTGATCAGACTGTGCGGATGCACAGGCTGACCTGGATCTACACTCATTGCAAAAACCACAGGCATTCGGCGTCTTTCGGCTTTCATTGGTATACCTATAAATACATGAACAAGGCTTCTAACTTTGGTTGGACACGACCTCGTATCATAACACAATCCGCGAGTTTATTACTTGTTTGTTTGTTGGGATTTAACGGCCTATCAACAGCTAAGGTCAGTTAAGGCCGGGTCAATGGGTTTAGTACTAAATCCCATATATTACCTGTACAAGTACATGTGGGGGGAAAATCCCAAAATCCCAACTGAATATTTATTAACGCTAATGTGAATATTTTTGCGGAAAGTGCACATGTTCATTTGAGAATTATTGTTATCTTGCTAAAATAACATATTTATGCAAATAATATAGAGCTACAGCTCCTTTTCCTAGGTCGGGCACAACCTCCTATCATAAGTTAAATAATGTGTTTAAGGCTCTAACGTCAATATTGTAGTGGCAAGTTCATATGATCATTTGAGAATTACCGATATCCTGCAGAAATACATAGAATGCATAGAAAATTACACTTTTAAACATGTTATTTTGGTATGATACGCGGTCGTGTTCGACCACAGTTAGAAGCCTTGCTCATATATATTTCCTTAGGATTTTTTAAATGTGGTTCCCAGGACTCCCAACTTTACTGTTTTGGGGGTCCTTTGTGACATTTTTAAAGTACCAAGTTTCATACACATATTTCATTGAAAATAATATCAAAATGATATTGACAGTCCTGAATTATCTGAACTGTTTTCTATAAAGAACAGACACACAGTCTCTCCCAAGAAGTGCAAAAATGCTGTAAACTTATGAAAAATGATTCATTTGCACCACCAAGTTATGAGGGTTCAGGGGGGGGGGGGGGGGGGGGGGGGGGGGGGGGGGGGGGAGGGGGGGGGGGGGGGGGGGGGGGGGGATGCAGTGCCAATTGTCAGTGTGGGTCCTCGGCCAATAAAATGCATCAGGGATGCAGAAAACAGGGGTCAAGGAAGTCCCTAAAAATAGCCATCAAACACAGCACCTCACACCACTACAACATTGAATACAAGGTAAATGGCATATAATTTCACGCAGGTGAACATCGTGTCGCAGGGAATGTAAAATGCAGGGATTCCGCTGGGGAAAATAAAAAAATTGCCACTTCAAGAGAAAAAAAAAAGAAAGGAATAACCAATAGGATAAAAATAAACAATTGGCGATAAAAAATTACAATTTTCGAGAAAAAAAAAGTTTTTTTCTCCAAAATTGTAATTTTTTATCGCCAATTGCGAAAGTGGCGATCGCCAGCGGAATCCCTGAAAATGGCTATGACTTTCCCCTAATTATGTGAAGTGGAGAGGAACAGATTTCATGTGAATTGCCTTTGTATAATAAATGTTTATTAAACTAGATTGGTCCGTAAGCGAGGCTTACGGAATACCACCCGCGTGGGCCCAGGTACCCCTAAAATATGTAAAAAAGTGTGTGGGCTTGTGACCTTGACTCTGGGATTAGCGCGAGCGGCATGAACCTGAATTTGTCACAGGGTGGTAGAGGTCCATTGGAGCAATGAGTGTGTGAAATAACTGATTTCTCTGATGTTAAGTTTTGTAAAGAGACTACCATATAACCTCGAATTAACGCCAGGGCTGTACAAATTGGCACGCCCGACGCCCGGGACAAGTCGGTTTTAATATCTGGCAAGTGCCTCTATGCTGGAATTTAGTCCCGGGCAAGTCACTATTTTCTGTTAGAACGTCCCGCCACAAGCCCGTTTTTTGGAACCGGACTGTCATAAACTTAATCCCAAAACTGACCACTTTATCGATCGATAACGCTGCGGCCTGGCGATTCGCAGCTACTGTGTTACACAGTACCTGTGTATCGCAATAAAGTGATATAGCAATCTACAGCGACCCTGATTATATTAATTTAATCGAAGTTGAAAGTAATTAGCGAATTAGCGAAAATATTCTGCGGCGATCGATGGTTATTGATTTATTTTATGTATGTTAACGTTTTCGTCTCACTGCGTCGACAGGCCAAGAGACCTAACTTTAGAGAAATAAATGTATGTTCCTTCACGGGGTGGAAATGGAATTTAAGGTTCTTAATTTAAATTATCGTTTCTACGCGGCATATAAACGATAACGTGTGAAATTGAATGGGATGGACATACTATGAAGGTATGTTTGATTCCCAAGGCGATGTTTGAACCCACAACCTCCAGATTGGAAGTCGGTGTTCTAAGCCCTAGGTCACAACCCATACCTTACAAACGAAGGAAAGAAATGCTCCAAACGAGAGACCATACGTACTTAGAATAACAGCTGACGTAACGCGCGGTAAACTGAAATGGCCTACGTGACAATTGACATTTACGTTCCAACAAGATTTTCACGGTGTGTAATCGATCGTATTTCCTCGCCATCAGATGAAACCCGACTCGAGAAACACAAATTAAGTTTGTGGATTTCTGAATTGGTCAATTGTTTGTACGGTCTAAGAAATCAAACAAATGTGACCATTCTTTTTACAAAATATTAGAATCGTCTAAGGAGACAATTCTCATGTGTTGCCAAAACATGTTTTATTAAGACATCGGACAAATGTGAAAAGAAAACCCGAATACATTGATATTTCTTTACACAAACATATTTTGACAACATTTGAGAATCGTCTTAGGAAACGATTCTCATGTGCTGCCAAATCTTGGTTTTATCAAAAAATCAAACAAATGTGAAATTCCACAAGCTAATGCGTAATAATTATCAATTCATCGGCTATGCGATGACGTGAGCGACTACATAGCGTGGTTTTGGTATGTTTGTTTCCACAGAATTCTAAAGGTCAGTCACACTTTGCACGTGAAACTGGATTAGCGACTGATGATTGTAAACACCATCAGGTGTGCAGCTAGACCGAAAATGATATGTCGCAAATGTGCTAATTGGAGATGGGTGGGTACGGCCATATTTCTTTTTTGTTACAATCTCGCGTTTTTGCGATCTCGATCGATCTCGCCTTCCGCTTTTGGAAATACGATTTGCCCATGCATGTGTAGACAGCATGCGTGTTGGATTTGCGTTCTACGTACGTACATGCATATAAAGCATGCTAGTTCGAATTGCATGTACGTACGTACGTATGTACATATAATATGCGCAAAACGCAACACGCATGTATTCTACACACACATATTACAGGCCCGTAGCCAGACCTGTTTGAAGGGGGGGGGGGGTGTCGTTTCGAAGGCCTCAGGTATCTAGGGGGTCCGGCGGCATGCCCCCCCCCCCCCACCCACGGGGATTTGAAAATTTGATAGGTGGGTGGTCTGAAATGCAATTTCCTGCATTCTCCGCAACAGCCGAGCTTCTAACTGTGACCTTCCATACCCGATTTTTTTTCCCTGAAAAATTGGACCTCGAGGTTGGCCCCCCCGCCCCCCGCCAATCCCCCCCCCCAGGCTACGGGCCTGCATAATGACTTGAACAAACGTATTTCCAAAAGCGGAAGGCGACATTGTGAAAAGGCCGAGGCGAAAACGAAACATCGCGGTCTCGAAAACGGGAGATAGCCAGGCGAAAACGCGAGAATGAATACAATAGAATCTCACGTTTTCGCCTCACGATTTGGTCTCGTGTTTTCACGATCTTGTGTATAGGTCGACGATGCGATGCAGTAGCCTAACCAATAACACGTATCGAAATATGTTTTGTTTTGCTCAATAAACATGAGAATCGTCTCCTAAGACGAGTATCATTTTTTGTCAAATTATGTTTTTGTTGTCAAGAAATATAGATGTTTGTCCACATGTGTTCTATTTCTTAATAAAAACGTAAAAATGTTTTTTCAGCACATGAGAATCGTCTCCTAAGACAATGTTTAAGTGTCCTATTAGGGACATGTGGCAACCTCGCGTTTTCGAGCTTTGGAGACGAAAACGCGAAATTCTATCATATTCAATCTTGCGTTTTGCAAACATGCCGCACATGCACATGATGCATGAGCAAAACTAATCCGAATTTTTCAAAAGCGAAAGGGAGATTGCGAAAACGCGAGACGATTCTCATTATTTTAGGAAACGATTTTTATGTTTTATTATTGTCGATAAATGTGTTTTGAGTATGCAATGTTATGTCCGCGGTGGCACAGTGACAAAAGACCACAATAATAAATATGTACTATACAATGTTTATTATTATAGATATTTAATATAATATGTATATGTGCAAAGTGCTCAATTGTATTATATTTAACAACTATGATAATAGTTTTTGTTTTGGGACAGTTTCGTATAAGAAATCTTTCGAGGACACGTCACTTTTTCAAAAATACTTGCCCTGAAAATTATATTTTCCGGGACAAGTCCGGGCAAGTCACTTTTGTCAAGTCACTTGTTGGGACAAGTGGCTAAAAAATCAATTTGTACAGCCCTGAACGCCCCTGGAGGCGTTACATTTTACAAAGGGGTGGGGGTGGGGGGGCGTTTATTAGGAGGGGGGGGGGGAGCGTTAATTCGAGGTTATACGGTATGTATGTGACGTTGACCTCGAGATCAGCGGGGATTTGTCACAGCATATGAAATATTAAGAATTTTCAATGAAAGAAATAGAAGTTATAACATATTTCTCTGATGTTAAGTTTTGTAAAGAGACTAAGTATGTGACCTTGACCTTGGGATCAGCTGGGGTTGGACAGTCGTAGATTTGTCACAGCATGATAGTACAACCTTAGAGGAATACACAAGTGAAATAATAAGAATTTTCAATGATGGAAATAGAAGTTAGAATAATATTTCTCTGATGTTAAATTTTGTAAAGAGACTAAATATTTGACCTTGACCTTGGGATCAGCGGGGGTTGGACGGTCATGGATTTGGCACAGCATGGTAGTAGAGCCTTACAGGAATGCATGTGTGACATATTAAGCATTTTAGATGAAGAAAATAGAAGTTATAACAATATTTCTCTAATGTTAATTTTTGTAAAGAGACTAAGTATTTGACCTTGACCTTGGGATCTGCGGGGGTTGGACGGTCGTGGATTTGGCACATCATGGTAGTAGAGCCTTACAGGAATGCATGTGTGAAATATTAAGCATTTTAGATGAAGGAAATAGACGTTATAACAATATTTCTCTGATGTTAAGTTTACGGACTAAGTATTTGACCTTGACCTTGGGATCTGCGGGGGTTGGACGGTCGTGGATTTGGCACAGCATGGTAGTAGAGCCTTACAGGAATGCATGTGTGAAATATCAAGCATTTTAGATGAAGGAAATAGAAGTTATAACAATATTTCTCTGATGTTAAGTTTACGGATGCACAGACGGACGGACAACCTGACTCCAGTATACCCCCCACACAAAATCACATATTGAATATGCGACATGCCATGTGATTTTTTACTTGAGAACATGTGCAATGTCTCAAAAATATTTACACAATTTACAATATTTTCAGTAAATGATGTCAATAGTTGACAAAATTTACATAGCAAATGCTGAGGTATCGAATATGTTCTTAGGTATAAAATCACATGGCCTGTCTGATATGTGACGTCATCCGAGACATATGGTGTATGAAGGAAAGTATTATGTTAGAAACACAATGTACCTGATCACCAATGGCTGCCTGTAGAAAACTGAGCAGCACCTCGTACGTCTGTCGCGTCTCCGGAGTTTTCGGCCGGTAGACAATGCCCACCATGTCTGTGACGCCCTCTGACAGCAGAGTCGTGCCTTTCATCTTCAACATGTCGCGCTGTGCCTCGTCTCGCTTCTTTCTCCTGAAAAATGACACAGTGTGACAGACCTCCAGATAAGTTTTGTATCTAAAGAGTATTATACCCCCACATTTCAAATTGAATGCAGGGATTCCGCTTTCGCAATTGGCGATAAAAAAACAAAACAATTTGCGATAAAAAATTACAATTTTCAAAAAAATTTAAGTGCCGATTTTTTTATTTTCCCCAGCGGAATCCCTGGAATGTGTATTTACTTTTACAAATGTATTATTGATTTTCTTCCTCATTAAATACATGTAGGGAACAAATGATAAAAATAATGTAAATTTAATTTTTTTTGCATTTCAACTAAGTGAATTTTCAACTTTATTACTGTATTTTCAATACTCCATTTGAAAATCAATGTGTATTTTCACATTGCTGTGAGCATTTTGTACTCCCACGTTTGATAATCAATGAGTATTCTTCTAAAAACTAGATGGCCGCGGCCTGCATGTCGCGCCTTGTGGCAACGCATGGACACTAAAAAAATATAAAACTTTAACCAAAAAATTTAACCAAAAACTTCAAAGTAATTTGACCTTGACATTGGGCACAGGGTCCGCACGGAAGGGGGGTAGAATGAAAATATAGATGATGATAAACACCCATGTGAAGTTTGAAGGTAATGGGC
Organism: Conchocele bisecta; assembly: GCA_029237695.1. Taxonomy (NCBI): domain Eukaryota; kingdom Metazoa; phylum Mollusca; class Bivalvia; order Lucinida; family Thyasiridae; genus Conchocele; species Conchocele bisecta. Next base: position 49,859,611 of record CM055272.1, on the reverse strand, counting down.
AAAGCAGTTGCAGAGATATAGTATAACGAAAAACTTTAACGAAAAACTTTAACCAAAAACTTCAAAGTAATTTGACCTTGACATTGGGCACAGGGGCCGCACGGAAGGGGGTAAAATGAAAATATAGATGATGATAAACACCCATGTGAAGTTTCAAGGTAATGGGCAAAGCAGTTGCAGAGATATAGTATAACGAAAAACTTTAACCAAAAACTTTAACCAAAAACTTCAAAGTAATTTGACCTTGACATTGGGCACAGGGGCCTGACGGAAGGGGGGTAGAATGAAAATATAGATGATGATAAACACCCATGTGAAGTTTCAAGGTAATGGGCAAAGCAGTTGCAGAGATATAGTATAACGAAAAACTTTAACCAAAAAACTTAACCTAAAAAACAAAAAAACTTAACCAAAAACTTTAAGTTAAAAAGGTGATATTTTTGTTAAAAAATATTTTTTCGACATAAAAATCCGAAGGTGCACATCTTCAATATGTGTAGAAGACGTGTGTATAATTTCAGAACGATCGACTGAACGGTTTCAGAGGTGTTGTGTACACAAACTCTGTACCGCATATAGAATTGTATAGAAAATGTAGAAAAAATGGCTAAGTTAAAAAGGTGATATTTTTGTTAAAAAATATTTTTGCGACATAAAAACACCAAGGTGCACATCTTCAATATGTGTGGAAGACGTGTGTATAGTTTCAGAACGATCGACTGAACGATTTCGGAGGAGTTGTGTACACAAACTCTGTACCGTATATAGAATTGTATAGAAAAATGTAGAAAAAATGGCTAAGTTAAAAAGGTGATATTTTTGTTAAAAAATATGTTTTCGCCATAAAAACACCAAGGTGCACATCTTCAATATGTGTAGAAGACGTGTGCATAGTTTCAGATCGATCGACTGAAAGGTTTCGGAGGAGTTGTGTACACAAACTCTGGACCGTATATAGAAATGTATAGAAAAATGAAGAAAAAATGGCTCAGTTAAAAAGGCGATATTTTTGTTAAAAAATATTTTTTCGCCATAAAAACACCAAGGTGCACATCTGCAATATATGTAGAAGACGTGTGTATAGTTTCAGATTGATCGACTGAACGGTTTCGGAGGAGTTGTGTACACGAACTATGCGATTTTTCTTCAGCCGCCCGCAGTCGTATAAAAACTTTAACCAAAAACTTTAACCAAAAACTTTAACCAAACAACTTAACCAAACAACTTAACCAAAAACTTTAACCGGACACACGTACGTACGTGCCGACTATATCGCGCTTTCCGCAAGCGGGCGCGACAAAAACTTAACCAAAAACTTTAACCAAAGAACTTAACCAAAAACTTCAAAGTAATTTGACCTTGACATTGGGCACAGGGGCTGCACAGGAGGGGGGTAGAATGAAAATATAGATGATGATAAACACCCATGTGAACTTTCAAGGTAATGAGCAAAGCAGTTGCAGAGATATAGTATAACAAAAACCTTAACCAAAAAACTTAACTAAAAAAATTAACCAAAAAACTTAACCAAAAACTTTAACCGGACGTACGCCAAAGTGCCGACTATATCACGCTTTCCGCAAGCGGGCGCGAAAAAAACTTTCACCAAAGAACTCAACCAAAAACTTTAACCGGACACACGTACGTACGCCAAAGTGCCGACTATATCGCGCTTTCCGCAAGCGGGCGTGACAAAAAGTGTGTAAACCATGTCTCTCTTCTCTCTCCTGCTAAATGACTCAGTGTTAAATGGACTCGTTAGTGGGGGATTTTTTCTTACATTTAGAAACACGACACATATCACTGTAACCGGGAAATTTCAACAAACTTCGGGAAAATATAACTGTTAGAAAGTGCCGGGTCTGATATGTGCAGAAAGTGATGAAAAACTAGTAAAAGGTATTTTAATGATACATTTGTATCTCATTTTTGAATCCAATTGTACATATTAGTCGCTGGAAACAATTCTTTGGAATTGTATACAAAAATGTATATAATACTGAACAGGGCTTCTAAAATTTCAGAATGCCAATCGGTCCGGACGTAATTGCTGGCCCGAAGGTAATATAAATAATATATAACAAGTAAATTAATAACCATCAATTGCAGAAAAAAATATCATTTGCAACTCTATTTATTTTTCAGTAATAAAAATAAATAGAGTTGCAAATGATATTTTTTTCTGCAATTGATGGTTATTAATTTACTTGTTATATATTATTTATATTAATTAAACTAATGGAAATCTCTTTCTAAATATGGTATAGTATGATCCCTTCACAACAAAATGTTATATTTCATAAACTTTCCTTACTGGGGTTTAACGATTCACTGAATATTTGATGCACCTCGATATTTTGCCGACGATGCGATTCACGATGCGCGACACAGATATTCGATACGGTTTTCACAATTCAATGCTTTGGAATCTCAAATTATGCTTAAATAGGCGCTACTGTCGGGTGCGCTGTACAAAAACTTAAATTACTGGGAAGAATATGCACAACCAGTGGAGCACTCGGGAACCATTGTGGGTTCTGTTTTATGCATTATATCGCGTATATGCACAATTTAAAATGTATTTTGTGAAGGAGATACCAGTATCGCAAGATGAATCATATCGTGACCCAAGTATCGTGAATAGCAAAATTCCCAAATTAAGCATAACCAAAGTATCTCCCCTGTTTATCACAGTTTATATTATATACTTGAAAATAATGAATGTTTTGGGGAATTTGATCTGACACATAAACTTGTGTGATTAATTGATATAGGTCATTTGCTGAGCATGAAGCGATTAATCGCATATCTGAGACATCTGAGAAACAGTCACTTTAAGGGTAATAATTTAACAAGAACATCATTCTCACTAATCTAATCACCTTGCTGGGAGACTTGAACAAAAATAATTCCTCAGTTACTTTGACCTTGGTTGTTCCTTGGACGTCAGGTGTATGCAAAAGAAAAACACCATCCCTAGACACAAAGTTGTTGCTAAGCAGTTATAGAGAACACAAAAAAACTTTAAAAACACATTCAGGTCAGCTGAAAAATATGTGCAGCCTGATGATGAGCGAACTCTTTTGTGCCAGATTGATGGATTGTCTGGTCAACAACAGGGTCACAGACAGATATTACTTGCCCATGTTTCAGAAACAATGTTTGGGCTTTGTGTTTAACACCACAGCAGCAGTTAAGGACACGGTCACACTAAGTCTCATATACAAAGACCGGTGGTATAGAATTTAGAAATACAGAGGATCAACAAGTGGAGACGTACTTGGTTTTGCGTTCTTCCATTTGTGGTGGCCTGCTACGTTTGGCCTTGTCCCCCATCTTCATGCCAATCAGCCGTCCCGACAATGACTGAACCTCGCCTGTAGGCTCATCGCGAGCTCTACGCTCGATCAGAGACCTATCCGCTTGTAATACAAGGTTGGAGTTCTGAAAATAATATAATTTGTATATAGCCACAGGGAAGCAAAACATACATCTGTACAGTATAAGGTTGGCAAATAAGGGTTTAACTTCCATTTATCTTGAATTGCATTTGGGGACTAAAGAGATATGTGCAATATTTATTCATTATAAAACGTCTGCGCCCAGCATGTCAAATCAGCATGCACTTCTTTGCAGTCTAACCAGGACGGTCACTGTAGTAGTTTAGCTGTCATCATAAAAAGTTAGGCCATAACCTGATAACCATACTGTGGAAAATGATTAGGATCTACAACTGTTACAAATGCCATAAGGTCTAAGGTACCTTTTATCAGTTGTCGGTCTACATATAAGGTAATGGTGTCGTTAATCAGGTCTGATTCCGTCAATCCAAGAGATACCGATGGCTTTAAACTATATTTATTTTACAACAGACTTTGAGAGAGCACTTATACAAATGCTTTAGTTGACACAGATGAATGCTTAAGGGCAGTCACTACATTAATGTTGGAGGAAACCGGAGTACCCGGATGAATCCCACTTGTCCGATCTGGAAACCACCACACATACTGCCCCGGCCGATGAACGAACCCTGGGCCGCATTTGTAAGAAGTGTGTTCATTACCAATTGCGCTAATCGGACAACCTTGCCGATGGGTGGTTCCCGGTAACCGTAAACTACTGTCGCGCATTATGAATAAAACAAAAAATGTATTCATAACATCCATAGTGCGGCAAGGTGATGATGTATTTACCGAAACCAACCAGTCAGTGCCTCATTAACTAACAGAATCAGCACATCTGATTGATTGATTCTGTTGATCCTTGGGCCCGGCTCTCTAATTCAGTAATTGTAACGCACACGAAAGCCGGGACCAACGTTTTGTTTTGTTAGTTTATTAGTGTTTAACGGCCTATCAAAAGCTAAAGTCATGTAAGGCCGGGCAAACGGGTTCAATCCCATTTTAACCTGCTGCATTGGGGGGAAAATACCAAAATCACAACGGAATATTTACATCGAGAACAAATATATTCAGCCCTGAAATTAGAATAACCTGACCTGGTGCCCGGTGCATACCACACCAAGTCACTTGACCCGGGACCAAGGTAAATAATACACTTCCGTTGGTTGAAAAGACGGTGAGTGTCCTACCTTCTAGACATTTAATATCAAAGTAAAATTGGGTACTGTAGTGGATCACGAGGACCCGAGGACGAAGTTGCCGGGCTCCGTCCCTGGCCAGATAACCACTACCGTGCAGGGACGTGTCGGACCAGGGCGGAATGAGCGGAGGCGTGTGTCCGAAGGGGGAGTGAGATCCTGGCGGGAAAACGGGGGTCACGTGGGGTTGTAGTTTCCGCCATCTTGACAGTTAACACCACGTGAACAAGCAGAGACAATTAGGCGTATTTAGATACAGTAGAAGGTGAGGCAGAATTACTTCAGTACGATTTAAAGGCTTTTTCATTCATACCACAAAGTTTCAAGTGACAAAGTGTCTGTGGTCCCAGTAACGAGTGTGGCAGATATCTACTATAAAATACAAAATCTGAGACAATAATTAATATATCACGTGCGCCAAGATCACAGCAAACCAATTATCAACTAAAGGTGGCAGTCCTCGGGCGATTTGGTTAGTTTCGAATTTTTCCTATGGGCCTTCTAGTAAATACATAAAAAACACATGTCTGTGGCTTATGAAAATGTTCTACAATTAATTAGCCAACATCATATGATGTTTTCCACTGCATAAAACACTTTTTTGCAAAAATATGTGATCTTGCTTGCATCTGTGTCATGCTGGCATGATTTCAGTTGCAGAAGAGTGCGAAACTGCTGCTCGGAATATTCGTCCGAAATATTGGCAGCCATTTTATCTGTCAGAAAGGCAGGTCTGCTGCTTGAAAACAAAACGGTCGGTACCAGTACAGACTATGATCAGTGTGACAAGGTGGGATTGCAGAGTTTGGTACAATTAGCAAGTATTAGTGCAGTGTCCGCATGGGATATTTGAAATCCATGTTGTGAAATGTGTGGCCGCGGCCAAATAAATGCAGATTTGGGCACATTTTGTGTAAACATAGCAGAGTGCTGACAGCCTGTGCATTATGTCTGAGTTTGCGTTTGTTGTTAATATAGCTCTTGTACCTATCAGGTAGTCAGTGCATGCATCAAACAGATTATGTGATTATTTGAAGCTAAAATATTCCTAAATTTGTTTCGGCTGGTGTCGCGGGCCCGAAAAGTCCATAAATTGCCTAAAATGTGTGAGGACTGCCACCTAAGTATACCACAAGCAATACATTGACAAATATAAAGACGCGAAAACCCATGACGTGAATAAACACAAATTATTTCAGCATGAATTAGATGTCACGTAATCTTACAGATTTGTATTCATACTGCAAACGATCTAGCTGCTGCGTCCGCCATGGCTGAATGTCAAAATTGACCGATGTTACAGCCGTTGCAAGTTACATAAACATCGCCAACGTTGTTCTCCGTACGCGAACGTTTTACGTTTTGCCGACAGGTGCCGCATGTGGCTTCCGGCAAACTGCTTACAACCTGTGCAAAATAAAAATAATACATTTACAGTTAAAACATTAAATATGATATCGTTTGCATGTGAAACAGAGCCCAACAAAGCGGTGACATACATTTATTTAAGTACAGTTATGACTGTGCATATATAGTTAAACATTTACAATAATTATATTCCCCTTTATATAAATGTATTGATATAAGCGCCATGATAAAATGAAAGTAGACATTTCGGACATTTGTGTTGATGAAAAAAGCTGTTCAAGTTCAACAGATATCGTACATATGAATTTGTAGTTAACGCCAACGAGTCGGTGAAAAACATCCGCACATGTCACATTATTGAATTCAGACACTGAATGCAAAATAGGTCGTGTTCATGTCTGTCGTATTTCAATATTGGTTGTTGTTGTTAATCCGTTTGCAACAGTAAATGTGATAATTCCCAGGTTCCACCAGCCACGCACACAGGTGTTTTTCTTCGATGGTTTGATTTCACAGCTGCGGTATGTAATGTGTAGTCTCTGATATTGCAGTAGTTTAATGTGTAGTGGTGTTGTCTGCATGTACACACAGTGGCGTAGCCAGTGGCAGTGGTTGGTCCACAGCCACTTTGTGTATGAACTACAAAACGCTCTTACCTAATTTTACTCTGATATTAAATATCTACAAGGTATGAAACTCGCCTATATTTTCAACCAATGTATGTGGTACTAGTGTACCGGCCAGCTGATTCAGTAATTGTAACGTGCGAGAAGGCCGCGGGACCCTGCTGAATTAGATAATTAATTAATTTCCGTTTGTTGAAAAGATGGCGAGTGTCCTACCTTGTAGATATTTAATATCAGAGTTAAATTGGGTATAATTTAATGAGTATTTTGTCGTTCATACCACAAAATGCCTGTGGGTTGGTCAAGGGGTCAGATGTGTATTTTTAGCTCACCTGAGCGAAGCTCGTGTGAGCTATTGTTACCGCAATGTGTCCGTCGTCGTCCGTTTTCAAACGTCTTCTCCTTGGTAAGCATTGGGCCTATAGTCACCAAACTTCATGGTCATGGTACTTAGGTAGGGGGATTACAAAATTGTTAAAATGACGTCATCACGTAATCCAAGATGGCCGTCATCTAAAAATAGCACAAATTCTTCAAAAATCTTCTTCTCAAGAACCGCCAACCGGATTTCAACAAAACTTGGTAGGAATGATCGATCTATAATGCTCTTTCAAAGTTGTTAAAATGGTGACCCCGGGGTAAAAAATGGGCGTGGCCCGTGGGGTCAAATTTTATTTTTTAACTGAATATTGTCACGTCATATATCAAATCGAAGGTATCAACGAGGCGATCACTCTGGTGCATTTATTGTCGAAATCTGATGGTTATGTCATCCAAGATGGCCGCCAAAAGGTCGTTCTTTTATTAGATATTTCAAAATTCTTCTTCACACGAACCGCTTGGCCCATGGTGGCCAAACTTCACAGTTATGGTCCATGGGTGAAGACTTTTCAGATTTGTTAAAACGGAGGTCATCGCTAATCCAAGATGGCCGTCGTCTAAAAATAACACAAAAATCTTCTCATGAACCGCCAGCCGGATTTCGACGAAACTTGGTAGGAATGATCGACGTAGAATTCAAATGTGTTAAAATGGTGACCCCGGGGTCAAAAATGGGCGTGGCCCGTTGGGTTAAATTTTATTTTTGACCAAATATGCTCATGTCATATATCAAATTGAAGGTATCGATGAGGAGGTATCGATGAGGCGATTGCTCTGGTGCAATATTTGTCGGAATCGGATGATTATGTTATCCATGATGGCCTCCAAAAGGTCCATTTATACAAGATTTTGAACATCTTTTTCTCAGGAACCATGGCACATGGCCGATGCTGGCACTTCATAGTAAGTTAAGATCCTTGGGTGAAGCATTTTCAGATTTGGTAAAATAAGAGTCATCTCTTAATCCAAGATGACCTCCATCTAAAAATAGCACAATTTTTTTAAAACACATATGAACTCAATGTCATATTCTTCTCTGGTGTTCATGGTGTCAGGTGAGTGAATTAGGGCCATCATGGTCCTCTTCACGGTTATTTAAACTTACATATTTTTAGGGATATATTCAAATAACTACGATATATGTAAATATTGTAGATTTAAAATCACTAATTGACAAAATTAATAGTAGAAATAATCAATCAATCAATAGAACCCGATCCACATTTCACACCCCTCGGCAATAACATGGCTATGCTACTGTACACACAGATAAAATACCAATGTTGTAAACTACTAGTCCATTTTACAGTTAAACATGTTTTACACTTTCAATCATATGTTCAACCTACTTTCACTGAATGGTAAGTTTTCATATACGTGTAGCATAAAGCAGGCTTGTGAAGCATTTGGCCCTTATTAGCTAGAGTAAACCACTGTGTAATCCAGCTATTGAAACAGTCTTGCTGAAATGGCAATATTTGCCTTAAATGTTTCACAAAAGTATACAGTACAATATTTTCTGTAAATAATGTAGATAGTTTGTTTCAGTTGTTAAATGCCGATGTGAAGAACCAATACATGTACCTTAATAACACTAAATATACAGACACCATTTATTTTAATATATTATTTAGTTTATACATGCAGGGCTTTCCAAAAGCAAATACCAGTAGTGTCTGAATATTTACGGTTATTACGATATCCACATCTATTTTGTGATATTGTGAACATATCTAAATCTGAATCATTTTCTGCAAAATCACCCATGCAGACTCATTGGGAGATAGGTTAACCCATTACAGACGGGATATGCTTTTAGTAGTATGAACCTTTTGAGAGAAAAAAATCCCTATTTTCTTTAATTCCTTTCGAAAGTATATGTTGTAACCAACTCATTTGAACCGTCTCGACGGTTCAAATGAGTGGTAACAACATATACCTTTATCGATGAATGAACAAAATAATGAGATTTTTTCAACAAAAATCATAGTATCCTTAGACTGAAATGGGTTAATATTAGCTCATTTGCAATCCTGAAAGCGAAAGAACACATATGGAATATCTGATATATGCAACTTAGAGCACAGACTTAATCAGAATCTTGCAGACTCGATGCTGAATTTGCAATTTCTTGTAATATACTTTGTAGACCATGAAAAATCAGTTGATATTGTAGATCTTTTATGTCTCAAATTATTTCTGTTGCAGATATAACTTTGTATAAGGGTCATTGATGATGGATACTCAAGATAGTTCCAACTTAAGTGACTCTTGCCACGATACTGAGAAGTTTCCCAGCCCTAATGCAGCAATGGCCACCTCTGATTTGAGTCACAGAGAGCAGGACCAACACACTACAGTTGGAAGTGAATCCGGACTGGATATTGACGAACATGGCAATAATGATTGTTTACTTGAAGCAGTTGAAGAGAATATGATCAAAACTGTTGATGGTAACAATGCTATAGAATTAGAACTTACAGAAACTGTTAATACAGATGTTGCCAACCATGCTAACATAGAAAGTGCAAACGAAGCTATAGAACTTAGTGACAAGAGTGACTTGAGTGGTGATTTAGTTGCTGCAAAAGGTGACGACGTTGAAGCTTATGAAGAAGCACCAGATGTCACGGATAATAGTATAACTGACGAAGATGAAGACAGTAGTGGGGATGGCAGTCCTGCAGGTAGTGACTAGGTCGCTGACGAAATTTCCCCAAATTTCAAGAATAATCATCATATAAATGGCTTTGACTGGAGTAATGGGGCTTATGGGATTTGTGACCAGTGTAGTTTCTGATCAAATAGCACACTCCTGTAGCCTGATTGTCAAGGTCATTACCAAGGTCAGGAATGATCGAGACAAATTGTCTCCCCCAATTATCATATAAACCAAGTATACTTCAATTGTTATGACGTTATGGCCAATATAGCTTGATCTGACGAACGAAAAGTGGTAACAACGCAGTTGAAGTGTAAGGGATAGGCCAGAGTAGATAAGTACACGTAGTCACTTAATCACTTATAATGTACACTATATTACATGGGGAACACACAGGAATACATGATACATTGATATGCGAACATCACTGTACTGTGCATGATACTATTCAATTACTACAAGGTTGTAAGCCAATCGACTGTTATTACTTTAACGCAACTTAAAAGCTATAGACGAATAAACTCGGTATGTGGTATCTCAATGGTCCGTAGTGGACAATAGTATGAATGCACAAGTCTTTGATGATCGCTAATCAAAGTGAAATAAACATACAAGTATAACATGGCATAACGAACATTGGAGGACAAAATGACAATCATCTGAGCTACCCAGTGCTGGCGTATCTCAATAGATAGTGTAACCTCTGAGTATCACGGTCCCAAGGTCTGCCTCACCCGCAATATGAGGTCTAGTCAACAATATGGCTATAATCCAACTTCAAGTGGATTAATCCATAAACAATATATGTAGTCTTATACAATCCTTTAGCCATGATATGCCATGATAGGAGTATTACCATACACTATCAAAGTATACATATGTATTGCCTATGCAATATATTTCCAAAGTATGAATGTCAAAGTCAAAGCCGGATGTGGTTACATCACATGATAGTCAATAACGATAATGTTCCGGAAGCTGGTTCCCGGAAGTAAAGTTCCACAGGTAGTATTATCTCCGGAAATGGTGGACCAGATGTAAAGTTCCTACGGTATCACTCGACTGTAGCAACCCGGATGTGGTAGACCGGATGTAAAGTATCCATGGTGAATCAATGGGTTGTAATACCGGAAGTGGTAGACCGGATGTAAAGTTCCGATATAATACAAAATGGCGATTATCACGTTGGCTAAGACGCCGGGAAAAGTTTCACTTAGGTGACATTCAACTCGGTGGTAGTATAATGATATGATATGTGTGTATGGCGTTTCACTTCACTAAACTATGGCTGTGACTGTCTGCTGAACGCGAGGTAGCTATCACACACTGCTCTATACAGGCCTGTACCCGGAGCTGCTACACACACTGCGCCAGACAGACGTACGGACACTCGGACGACCCGATACTCTGCACTGACTGGGGTCTGCCCTCAAACGAGTGGACCAAAACGTCCAATGTGGCTCGCTGGAGCGTTCTCAAGAGGCTACAAAAATGAAATGAGTCTCCAATTACTGGACGAAATACGCACAGACAGACAGACATGATGCACAACAGACTAAAACGGGAATCGACAGCGGCAAATCACAGCTGAAATAAAATGTTCTAGGTACATACCAAAATCCTCCGTGTCACTGGTGAATACAGTACTAGTCTTCTGTAACCAGAATATATGTGTCCCGCCAACACATAGCGAGACATCGCTTATATACGCACCAGTGAAACCATGCACGGAATAATGGATATGCCTACCCTCGTACGACATCTCACATAAATACTACAAAACCATGGCTTTTGCCATGTCACCCGTGGGTTATATTTGGCATAAATATATGTTCCCACGCCTTAAATTCAACCAAACCAGTGTACAGCCCTCGTGGAATAAATACCATCCAACATGGTATACCCCACACTACCATAAATCTGCACACTATAGACCCAGATCTCATAATCCGAAATCTACTCGACTGGTCTCGACAATGCGAAGGTCGCTTTCTTGGCCCCGCCAAACCCTCCATAACGGTCCTACGGCTATACACTCAAATGAGAGTGTAGCACATACTAAACTCAAATATCGTGGTCATTTACGGAAATATCACGACACAAACATCACCATGATGGGATCTGATATATCCGTGTTGGCCAGTACCAGGCTATGCTGAAACACTAACCGGTAGCATACATAACAGGGCAGACCATGGTATGGTCTTCGCTGTATACTAGCTTCACCTACAGAAGGTCCCTTATATGGTGAAACACTGACACGCGGACAAACTCGGCTGGCACGGACAGTGGACATCCGTAATACTAAAAGGTATCTTTTCCCTAGCGAAACCAGCACACGCAGTCAACGAGTTCTCTACCACACACATGCATAGTCTGTGGCAAATATGGCGTGACATCAGTAAAACATTGCTCATAAAATAGACGTATATTAAAATCCGCAAAATGACACGCATAACCGTATTTCCACCAATACAACATAAGCCCCCTTATTACATGCACATTGCACATGGCAAATGTACATGCCAACCACAGGTGTGCAAAAACACAGGTGTGTGAAACCACAGGTATGTGGAATCACAGGGATGTGAAATCAATAATACGCACAACAATACAACACAGTACCACACATCACAAATATACAATTATACGGATTCCAGAATGTACAAGAATGCACGTGTCACGCGACATATCTCCCCCTAAACAAAAAGCGTTTACACTTTCGTGCATAATCGCGAGACACGTTGGCACAGCTGAATCTACCCCGTAAATCCTGCTCAGGTAGTCTGCCCCAGATTGTCGGCTTTTCCTTTTATCGCAACAATACGCATTCGGTAAGGTTGCAGTATCAAGGCCCACCTCATTAGTCGGAATTTGCAACCTTGGCTTTGTTTAGGTAAACCAACGGTTGGTGGTCCGTTTCTAGGATAAATTCCCCCCCAAACAAATAACGGTGGAACTTCTCGACCCCCCACACGACTGCCAAGACACTCCTTCTCAACTACCGAATAATTGCGTTCCCTTGGCAACATCTTTTTGCTGGCATACGCTATCGGAAGCGGGATACCATCCTGCTCTTGTAACAGTATTGCCCCCAACCCAATGTCGGAAGCATCCGTCCTGAGCACGAAAGGTTTGTCTAGTTCGGGCAGTTTCAGAACTGGGTCCCTGGTCAATAATCCCTTGAGGGTAACGAAAGCTTTGTTGGGGTGTCCCCCAGTTGACCTTGTTTGGTTGACCTTTCTTAGTAAGGTCAGTTAGCGGGCTCGCTATCTCTGCGAAGTTGGGCATGAACTTCCTATAGAACCCGGCTAACCCCAAGAAAGCCCTGACCTCCTTCTTTGTCTACAGGGACATTAGCTTCATGAACTGCCATTGACCTTTTCGGGATGGACCCTTAGTTCTTTCTTACTGCTGATAGTATGTCCCAGGCACTCAAGTTGCCTGTACCCAATGCTGCACTTGGAGGGTTTTGCCGTTAGATTTGCATCGGACAATCGGAAGAGCACTTCACTCAGAGCTCCCAGGTGTTGTTGCCACGTATGGGAGAATATCAAGATGTCATCAACAAAGCTGTCTGCATTGTGGACCCCTTTAATACTTTCCTCATGAGTCTACAGAATGTGGCCTGTGCCGTGACCATTCCAAAGGCATGACCTTGAACTGGAATAGACCCTGGGGTGCCTCGAAAGCGGAATATTCCCTGGAATTCTCATCCAATGGGACCTGCCAGTAGCCCTTACTCAGGTCCAGCTTTGAAAAGTAGCTATGTCCCGCCAACTTAGAGAACATCTCTTCAATATTTGGCATTGGTTCCGCATCAAACACAGTGACTTTGTTTGTTAAGTTGCCGGAAATCAATGCAGAATCGGAGCCCCCCGTCCTTTTTCCTAACAAGAATTACTGGGGACGAGTAGGGTGATTTTGACGGTTCTATGACACCTAGCTTGAGCATATCCTCTACTTCCTGGCTGACTGTTTCCCTGACCTTAAATGGGATAGGGTACCCCCTAATTCTTAATGGGTCTTGCGTTGACAACTTTATCTCATGTTTCTCTATATGGGTGTGTCCTGGTGCGTCCCTCAGGACATGGGTGAATTCCCGTAAGATCTCTTTGACTTGCGTCTTTTGTTTCTTTTGCGCCTAAATCAGGCGACAGGTCAACTTTGCTCTCCGTATCGGACTCTAATCCCCTGGGACATAACATGTTTTCTTCGGCACTACACCCACTTGGACTAGGATCCCCCTCTACTGTGTCTTCTATCACGGCCGCATTTATTACAGTGAGTATTCCCTTCCCCGGGTGCTCAGGCCTAGTCTCGTACCTCTTTAACATGTTTGCATGAAAGGTTTTCAACTTCCCTCCCATGTCAACTCTATAGTCCCACTCATTAACTACCTCTGTTATGGGGTATGGTCCCTTCCACCTAAGAAGCAATTTGTTGTTGTCTGTCGGTAGTAGTACAAGTACCTGATCTGCCACTGCATACTGCCTACTACGAGTCTTACGGTTGTAGTACTTTGCGTACTTTTTGGACGCACTCTTCAAGTTCTCATGCGCGATTTCGCAGTTTTCTCGAGCCGTTCGCGCAAGTCGAGGACGTACTGATACGTCGTTTTGACGTTGTCCTCTATGTCCTTCTCGGACCACAGATCTCTTAGTATGCTCATCGGACCCCGAACGGTCCTTCCGTACAATAGTTCAAACGGTGAGAAAGCCAAACTTTCTTGAGGGACTTCACGATACGCGAATAAGAGCGCGTTAATGTATTTGTCCCAATCTTTGGGACGTTCGCTTGCCATTCTACGAAGCATTTGCTTTAACGTACCATTGAACCGTTCCACGAGACCGTTACACTGTGGGTGGTACGGTGTCGTGGTTAATTGTCTCAGCGATAACAATCTACTAACTTCCTCCATGACTGCCGACGTAAATTGACTACCCCTATCGGTGAGCATCTCCTCGGGGATACCCAGTCTACTGAACATATCCACGAGAGCTTCCGCGACTCGTTCGGCCTCGATGCCTGGTAGTGGTACCGCTTCTGGGTACCTAGTTGCATAATCAACTAACGTTAGTATGTAACGATTCTTCCGATCGGTAGCTGGAAAAATTGGCCCTACAATATCAACTGCGACTCGTTTGAACGGAGTGTCTATCAACGGCATAGTTCCTAACGGAACCTTGGTGATGTGTCCCTTTGACACAGTCTTTTGACATATGTCACAAGATCTACAAAACCGTGTAATGTCACTGCCCACGCTGGCCAATAAAATTCTGATAAACACTCGATCAGTTGTCTTCTTAACCCCTAAATGGCCCGCCATGATTGATTCATGTGCCACTTTCATCACGGTAGTCCTAAGTGTTTTTGGGACTACCAGCTGATGGTACATCCTACCTGACCCTATCGATTCGAAATTACGATACAACAAGTCTTTTCGGTATGCGAATTTCGATTTGTTTCCGTTCTTACTTGACCGTACCGTTCCGTCTTTTGCATTATTTCGAACTGACGTCAATGTGACGTCATGTGCCTGCGCCTCTTTGAATTCATCGCGTGATACGTTCGCGATTGCGGTAGGGACTTTGAGGGTCTTATATGATTCGTCTCGGCTGTCGTTTGTGACCTAGTTTCAACTGCGCACGATTTAGCGCCTCTAAATCGGATATACCGGTAACTCTGACCCGTCTACATTACCTATGGTAACATCATACATTGTATCTGTCATGCAAAGGGCTTCTACCTGACCTTTGAAAAAAGGTGTATCTAGATCTACCCGGGCGGTAGGAATTCCACTCATTTTGCTCCTATTTACCAGCATGCATGTTGAAACTTTGCTTAAAAACTGATCTGGTTGTACTAAGCTTTCCCTGACGACCACCCCGGTACACCCAGTATCTCGCATTACTGTGACCTTTTTCCCATTTAATGTGCCCTCTGCTACGGGTAGCCTATCCATACCAAATGTACATCGTTAATCAACTCCGGCTGTATCTCGCTACCTGAACATACAATAGTGGTGTCGGTATCAACCACACAGAAATTTCCTTGGTTTTCCCCTGGTTGTTCCGTGTTTTGCCATCTACCTCTACCTCTGCCTCTAGTGTGCCTTCCACTTCTACCTCTATTTCTACCTCTGTACCGACCTCTCTGTTCTTTATCTGCAAAACTTACATGTTTCTCTTCCTCGACTGCTGCTGCTTTGTAAGCTGAGGACCGGTCACGCTTAGGACAATCGTAGGACATGTGACCTTCTTTGCCACAATGGTAACATGTCCCGCGATGCCTATCATAGCCGTTCCTGCTGGTACTTCTGTCATAACTACCTCTACTCGGGCTTTCTATCATAACTACCCCTACTTGGGCTTCTATTGTGGTCTCTATTCTGATATCTGTCCCTATCTCGACTCCTATCTCTAGATCGATTATCCGCACTACTTACCTTGCGCCTCTGGTGATCTACTGACCTGTACTCAGTTCTGTTGCTAGTACTGTTCCTCTGAACTACATACTTGCTACCTCCTCTAGCTTCTGCAAAGTAATCTGCCTGAACCGCCATCTGATCTATCGAGTCAAATGTTTTCTCTTTGAGAAATAAGTAGAGCTCACGACTGCATATACTTAACATCTGACTCTGATCATGTAGTCTAGTACTCCTTCATATGTTCTATTCACCTTACCTAACTCAAACCATCTATCTAAATAGTTCTTTGACCGACTGACATATTGCACAAATGATTCACTGTGATCAGGTTTGGTGTTTTTGAACATGCGTCTGAACCCATCTTCCGTTAGATCAAAACATTTCAACAATGCGGATTTCAACTTATCATAGTCAAGAGCATCATCAATAGGTAGTCTAGAATATACATCTAATGCCTTGCCCTTCAATAACGCACTCAAGTGTAGTGACCACTTATCTCTCCCCCACCTTTGAATTGCTGCGTACCTCTCAAATCTAGCTAAGTAGCTATCCATGTTGTCATTATTCTGATCAAAATGTGGCAGCTTCGGACCGAATGCTCTGCCATAGTCCCTATCATGTCTATCTTCATCTACTACTTCTCCCCTTTCTACTTTTGCCATTTCTACCTGATGCTTAGTGTCGAGTTCTCGCAATTTAAATTCTAGATCTAACTGTGCTTCATTGGCTAACCGATGTGCTTCCTTATCTAACCGCGCAGCATCTAATCTATCTTTCTCCATCTGTCGCTCAACTTCCTTAGCTAACTGCTCAGCATCTAACCTATCTTTCTCCATCTGTCGCTCAACTGCTAACTTATCTTTATCAGCCTGTCTAGCCTCTAGTCTTTCCTGTCTTTCTCTCTCCTGCTCTTCCTTTACAAAGGCCCTTAACTCTGAATCTGCTAGCCCTAAGCTTTTGCCTATGTCCATTAGCTCCTTAATGGACGACATTTTCACTCTCAAATCAACTCCGGATTATCGATTTACACGCTTTACCCGACGGTACACAAGG
The DNA here is from genome assembly GCA_029237695.1 of Conchocele bisecta. Lineage (NCBI taxonomy): Eukaryota > Metazoa > Mollusca > Bivalvia > Lucinida > Thyasiridae > Conchocele > Conchocele bisecta. The sequence continues at coordinate 49,842,491 of CM055272.1, read as the reverse complement.
TCTCTAGCACTCAAATCACTTAGTGATTTGTGCGAGTCTCTTGCTTCACGTCTATAAGGTTAAGGTAAATCAATCCGGTCTACTCCTATCGACGGTATACGTTTCTCAATTCGGGTAAGTCAATCCGGTATATGTATAGTCTAATGTAATGGTATATTTACAATTCCCTCTCTATGGTACTGGACACAAATATTGGGGACTGGTTATAGACACCTGGCAGGATATAATATTGTTCATACACAATATAATAGTGGTAGTAATCTCGCCTCAGATGCAGAAGTGTCTAGTGCTAACCTAGAACACCCGCTGTGCCATCATCACAGGGAGGTACTGTTGACAAATCAAAAATTAAAATGACCCTTACATCGACTATCTCACAAGATCGTCTCAACTCTATGCTTCTGTACCTAGGTAGTCAAATCATGTATGTGGTGATGTATTAGTGCCTAAGTGTTGGAGTGCATCTTACATTAACTCCCAAGGCAAACAAATACAAGATTGAATTTTTTACGACACTAGGGGTACAGCTATTCTAGCCTCCTTACTTCAACTGCCTTGAAGAAACCCATTATAAATAGAGGAAACAAAACCCCACTTCTGACACCATTGTCAAGGTCATTACCAAGGTCAGGAATGATCGAGACAAATTGTCTCCCCCAATTATCATATAAACCAAGTATACTTCAATTGTTATGACGTTATGGCCAATATAGCTTGATCTGACGAACGAAAAGTGGTAACAATGCAGTTGAAGTGTAAGGGATAGGCCAGAGTAGATAAGTACACGTAGTCACTTAATCACTTATAATGTACACTATATTACATGGGGAACACACAGGAATACATGATACATTGATATGCGAACATCACTGTACTGTGCATGATACTATTCAATTACTACAAGGTTGTAAGCCAATCGACTGTTATACTTTAACGCAACTTAAAAGCTATAGACGAATAAACTCGGTATGTGGTATCTCAATGGTCCCGTAGTGGACAATAGTATGAATGCACCAAGTACTTTGTTGATGATCGCTAATCAAGTGAAAGATAACATACAAGTATAACATGGCATAACGAACATTGGAGGACAAAATGACAATCATCTGAGCTACCCCCAGTGCTGGCGTATCTCAATAGATAGTGTAACCTCTGAGTATCACGGTCCCAAGGTCTGCCTCACCCGCAATATGAGGTCTAGTCAACAATATGGCTATAATCCAACTTCAAGTGGATTAATCCATAAACAATATATGTAGTCTTACTACAATCCTTTAGCCATGATATGCCATGATAGGAGTATTACCATACACTATCAAAGTATACATATGTATTGCCTATGCAATATATTTCCAAAGTATGAATGTCAAAGTCAAAGCCGGATGTGGTTACATCACATGATAGTCAATAACGATAATGTTCCGGAAGCTGGTTCCCGGAAGTAAAGTTCCACAGTAGTATTATCTCCGGAAATGGTGGACCAGATGTAAAGTTCCTACGGTATCACTCGACTGTAGCAAGCCATCCGATGTGGTAGACCGGATGTAAAGTATCCATGGTGAATCAATGGGTTGTAATACCGGAAGTGGTAGACCGGATGTAAAGTTCCGATATAATACAAAATGGCGATTATCACGTTGGCTAAGACGCCGGGAAAAGTTTCACTTAGGTGACATTCAACTCGGTGGTAGTATAATGATATGATATGTGTGTATGGCGTTTCACTTCACTAAACTATGGCTGTGACTGTCTGCTGAACGCGAGGTATCTATCACACACTGCTCTATACAGGCCTGTACCCGGAGCTGCTACACACACTGCGCCAGACAGACGTACGGACACTCGGACGACCCGATACTCTGCACTGACTGGGGTCTGCGCTCAAACGAGTGGACCAAAACGTCCAATGTGGCTCGCTGGAGCGTTCTCAAGAGGCTACAAAAATGAAATGAGTCTCCAATTACTGGACGAATACGCACAGACAGACAGACATGATGCACAACAGACTAAAACGGGAATCGAACAGCGGCAAATCACAGCTGAAATAAAATGTTCTAGGTACATACCAAAATCCTCCGTGTCACTGTGAATACAGTACTAGTCTTCTGTAACCAGAATATATGTGTCCCGCCAACACATAGCGAGACATCGCTTATATACGCACCAGTGAAAACCATGCACGGAATAATAATGGATATGCCTACCCCTCGTACGACATCTCACATAAATACTACAAAACCATGGCTTTTGCCATGTCACCCGTGGGTTATATTTGGCATAAATATATGTTCCACGCCTTAAATTCAACCAAACCAGTGTACAGCCCTCGTGGAATAAATACCATCCAACATGGTATACCCCACACTACCATAAATCTGCACACTATAGACCCAGATCTCATAATCCGAAATCTACTCGACTGGTCTCGACAATGCGAAGGTCGCTTCTTGGCCCGCCAAACCCCTCCATAACGGTCCTACGGCTATACACTCAAATGAGAGTGTAGCACATACTAAACTCAAATATCGTGGTCATTTACGGAAATATCACGACACAAACATCACCATTATGGGATCTGATATATCCGTGTTGGCCAGTACCAGGCTATGCTGAAACACTAACCGGTAGCATACATAAACAGGGCAGACCATGGTATGGTCTTCGCTGTATACTGGCTTCACCTACAGAAGGTCCCTTATATGGTGAAACACTGACACGCGGACAAACTCGGCTGGCACGGACAGTGGACATCCGTAATACTAAAAGGTATCTTTTCCCTAGCGAAACCAGCACACGCAGTCAACGAGTTCTCTACCACACACATGCATAGTCTGTGGCAAATATGGCGTGACATCAGTAAAACATTGCTCATAAAATAGACGTATATTAAAATCCGCAAAAATGACACGCATAACCGTATTTCCACCAATACAACATAAGCCCCCTTATTACATGCACATTGCACATGGCAAATGTACATGCCAAACCACAGGTGTGCAAAAACCACAGGTGTGTGAAACCACAGGTATGTGGAATCACAGGGATGTGAAATCAATAATACGCACAACAATACAACACAGTACCACACATCACAAATATACAATTATACGGATTCCAGAATGTACAAGAATGCACGTGTCACGCGACACTGATAACAATGTACAATTCTACATTGCTTGTTAGAAACAAGACGGATATTTTATTAATGGAATGGCGAACAGTGCACAGGCTGATCTGGATGTACACTGGTTGCAAAACCCATAAACCCCATTTCTCCAGTCACAGCCACATAATTATGAGACGAGCCATGTGATTTTGTACCTCAGAAGATTTGCATACTTGCATATTCTCATGAAAATATATACAGAGACTGTGATATTTTCTGTAAATGACGTCCAAAGTTGACATAATTTTCAACTTTAAACATCATTTATGGAAAATATTTTAAATTTTGTAAATATTTTTTCATGAAAGATTGCACATCTTGTTAGGTAATGAATCACATGGTTGTCTAATATATGGATGTGACGGGAGAAATGGGGCTTATAGAATTTGTATCCAGTCTGATTCCTGGTCTGCTAGCCCACTCTAGTTGTGGATCTTTACTGTTTGGTAGAAGCAGAACAGATCTTTTAGGGACTAAGTTAAATGCCTAACATTGCAGACGATTATCAGACTGTGGAAGTGCAGACTTGTCTGGGTCTTCACTGATTGTGCACAATGGATGTCACATATGCCCAATTTCTCCAATCACAACCACATATCCTTACTACATTGAAAACTCTAAACCAGATGCCCTGAGATGATGTCTACTTGCAGAGCTTCAGATAAGCTTTGTGTCTTTAGACATGATCACCACGGATACATGACAATGAAACCAATCACATTTAAGCAAATGGAAGTTTCTTTTGTATCTGTAGCCGATTTCATCAAAATTGCAATATATACTTATCTAGCAAAGTATACTTTGAGGGAGTAATCATTTATTTTCCAAAAATGCATATAGAACTAACCATTGCATATGTTTGATGATTAAAAGTACATGTATGCAGAATTATTATACTGAATTTATTACATTATCACAGCCAAAATGGCGGACCTTTATATTTTACAAGCAACAAGTCCGCGATCATCATTCAGTTGCAAAGTTACATGTATCCGTTCTGATTATCGTCTATCTGTCTGCGTTTTCCATCATTGTTATTAAAATTTTGCTACCAAATTAGCAGAGGAATAGAAATAAATATTCCCCAAAACAAGTGGTGATGCTAACTTTCCCCAGTAGCATACTGCACTTGCTATACGATCACAGTGTGCAATAGGGAACCAGCGACGGTCATGTGTAAATCGGTTCCTAGACTTACTGAAATCGAGTGTAAATGGCAGCCTCTCGGACCTTCTAAAAAATTCCTCGGACCTTTCACATTTTTCCTTGTTAGGTCCCGGACCTACTGTAGCCGATTTCATCAAAATTGCAAAGTATACTTACCGTATCTAGCAAAGTATACTTTGAGGGAGTAATCATTTATTTTTCTCAAAATGCATTATTTCATACAGAACTAACGACTGCATATATTTGATGATTACAATTATGCAGAATGATTATACTGAATGTATTACATTATCACAGCCAAAATGATAATGTAATAAATTCAGTATAATAAAAATTTATAAATTTTATACTTAAATTGAAAATTTCTCCCTCAAAGTATACTTTGCTAGAAAAGTATACTTTGCAATGTTGGTGAAATAGGCTACTGGTAAAAGCTGCTATTTTCAGGTCATGCAAACGTGTGTCTTTATTAAAAAAAAATAACTGTTTCGGGTTAATTGGTAAAAGGGTTTATTGGAGCCCAGTTTCTTTACTTTTTATTTGAAATAAATGGGTACCAGTATATTCTTTTTATCACGTTTCTTGTAAGAAGTCGATCTTTTAAACCATAATAACTGGATATTTGGTATGTGGCTTCCCTTTGGAGTGCAGATCCACAAACGGAATTTTGATTTGATCCCAGGGTCATGTATTATCTGCCCCTTTTGGATTTTGGTAGTTTGCCTTATAAGTTGTAAAACGTTTAAACCCTGATAGCTGGAGACTTGATAGTTGGTACAGTGTACTCTTGAGAAAATTTAAACATATACGGTCCCGATTTTTCCTCTATTTACATTTAATATATGTATTTCCTCTGGAGATTTCTGAATTCTGCTTGTTTGGGCAATTCGTGAAAATTATCGAGAGCGCTTTGGCACTTTTGGTACAATCAGTTTCACATTGCATGCCATATTGCATATTGTAATTAAGGACTGTAATTGGTTTTCATGACCAAGACATTGAATGTTCTCACACGATTTGTACAATTTGTAAAAATCTGAGAAACATTTGTAAGTTCCAGACAAATAGGTTGGTCCGGAGGTCGATCGTATTTCTCAGAGTACACTGTATGTGGCTTTCTTATGGTGTATACCGGTAGATACGCAAAGTGAATTTCGATTTTTTATTTTACCTCCGGGTCATGGATTGTTCGCAATTTATTTGATACTGAGGCCATGGATTATCTCACCTTTTTGGACTTAAAACATTTGGAAAAAGTGGTTATCGGTATATATAGCGATGGAGTGCATGTCCATTAGATTTTTGGATGGCATACCAACTCCATGTTTGACATTGTCATTATATTTGTTAAAGGTACATGCCCATGCAGTAGGCACAATATGTTCTCTATATCAGAGACATCATCCGAGACATTTTCTGGCAAAATAAACATTCATTCACCATTACCTCACGTAATGATTGGCAGTATTATGCATTTTATTTCAGACGTAAATTTCCACACCGATATCAGGGATGATAACCGTGTTTCCTTAAAATGTTAACCGCGCACATTACTATTTATTCTCTGTATTTATTTTTTGATGTGCAATGATCATACTTTATAATCTGTCAAAGACATTATTTTTTCATGTGACGCATTTAATTAGTATAAATAATTACAAAATATCATGTCTCATTTGAATATGAAAATTGCCTGATACCACCGCAAGTCACTATCAGTAAAATAAATATTATTAAATGATTATATCTGTATAGCGGGCACCCATAATTTTTAGAACTGGTGGAATAGTGACACAATTATACTCATTTAATTCCTATAAAGAACATTTTGTGCCTACTGAATGGGCATGTCCCTTTCATTTGAAAGGTGCCCCGTGCAGGCACCGGGGCGGGATCAACTGATCCTGAGAATAGTGCTGCAGTAGCCATTGCTTGTCGTAAAAGGCGACTAAACTGGCTTAACGATTGGGTTCATACTTTCCGGAACCCACTATACCGGATTTGGCCCTCATGTACATTTTTGGCTTTCTTGTATGTGAGAGTTGAGTCGGGCTATGCCCCATATATAAAAGTAAGATTAGCGCTAATCCTATTACTTTTAGGGGATGGGATAAATGATGCTGGTGTGGCGAGGGCCTGGCACCAGATCAGGTTGTTCTAATTTCAGGACTGAATATATATTTTGATTGTAAATATTGAGTTCTGAAGTTGGGATTTACCCCCCTCGGACAGGTGGATACGGGACACGACCCCGTTGACCCGTCTGCGTGTAGACTCCCTGAGGCCTGTACCTCTATGTCAGAAAAGCGGACGTTAAACCCTATTCACTCACTCACTCACTCACTCACTCATTTGAAAGACAAATATTTTTAGAGACTGAAATTTATAAAAATCGATTTGGCAACCATTCACTGAAATCAAGTCATATTTTACTGAGAAATCCTGATAATCCCATTAAGATTACTGAAATAACTAGAGATAATGAGCCGCCTATGTTGGATAGAGTATTTATTTCACGAGACAGCCAGAACATGTAATTCGGATGACTAACAAGTTCGCAGCCACAGAAAATATGAGAAATAACTCACTGCCAACTCAATGCAGTTTTCAAGTGAAGTATGTAATAAACAGTGATCAGAGCTCCAGATAAGTTTTGTATCTAACGAGTATTATACCCCGATATTTCAAATTCAATGCATATTTTACTGTTACAAATGTATTATTCATTCTCTTATTAAATAGGGAACAAATGATAACAAATAAAACATTTAAAAATTCACTGCTTTTTGCAGCTCAACTAAGTAAATTTTCAACTTTATTACAGTATTTGCATTACTCAATTTGAAAGTAAATGCGTATTTTCACATTGCTGTGAGTATTTTGTACTCCCACTTTTGATATTCAATGCGTATTCTGCTAAAATAAGTGCGTAAAATACGCCAATACACTCATTATCTGGAGCTCTGCAGTGACTTTTGCATTTCCAGTGCATGATGCAGCGAGTGACGACTCGGAGGCGGATGATGAGTACGAGTCTGCGGAGGAAGGGGAGGAAATCCACGTCGACTCACAGAACCTCCGCGACCAAGAGGACTCGCTCACCGACGAACAGAAAGAGGTACGATGTACAGTCTATGCCTGTTTAGTAAATGTATATCTGTGGCTGTGACTGGTGTTTCATGACGAACAGTTCTAGATCAACACTGGTCGCAAAACCCATAAGCAGCAGAGGTACGATGTTCAATCTACATTTGTTTACTCAAAGTCCAGGGGATTGAGGAAAGTACATCGAGTTAACAAACATTTTAGTTAATCAGAGTTATTATGTAGGAAAACATGTAATTGGGACCAAGAATTTGACTTATCAGTATGAGTTATCTTGGCTTGAAGAGTGAATGAAAGAAGAAGAAAAAAAAACAACAGCAGATGACATTCAGTTCCCATCTTTTAACAGTTAAAGGTTCATTAATCTAGAAACAAAACAAAAAAAACAGCTAAAATAAACGGACACAATACTCATTTCCCGCCTTTTTTTAATGGTTCACGATTCAACCATTTTTGGATGATTCCATTTTGTAGGAGAGACGTCGGGTATCCCAGCAGTTGAAGGAGGAGGGGAATGAAATGTTCCGGTGTGGGAGCTTCAAGAGCGCAATCCGGCTGTATTCCAGGGGTCTCCGCACCTGTCCACTGAAATTCCCCAAGGACCGGTCGATAATGTACTCGAATAGGGCGGCCTGTAAAATGAAAATGGTAAACTTTTGGCATAAATGTATTTGTCATATATAAGGCATATGTGGCTGTGACTGTAAAATCGGCGCTTATGGCTTCTGCGGTCAGTGTAGATCCAGATCAGCCTGTGCAACCACACAGTCTGATCAGGATCTGCACTGTTCGCCATTCCAGTGGGTGGTTGGTCAGGCGAACACGACGGCGTATATTAACGGTAGGGATTCCTACTTATAGGAATCACGACTTGCCTGCTTTGGCTCTCGGGTTCATTTTTATCTTTGGCTCTTTTGTTAGCTGGGAGTTGAATTGGGTTATTGCCCATTATAAAAGTAGTAAGATTATTACTGATCCTACTGCTTTTCTGGTGATTCTGGTGAGGCGAGGACCTGGCATCAGATCAGGATTATTCTGATTTCAGGTCTAAATGTATAGTTTTTGTCGAGCCGGCTTGCGGAAAGCGAGACATAATGATCACAATGACGTTCGGGTGTCCGTGCATCTGTGCGTGCGTCCATCCGAAATATGCGTTAAAGTTTTTAAATACCTTTTATCTCTGCAGTCCTAAGTCACATTGACTTGAAACTTCATATGCTTAATAGTCATCATCCATATATTCATGCTGTGTCCCACTCATGCGGCCCCTGTGCCCCAGAGTCAAGGTCAAATGACTTAGAAGTTTGCGTTAAAGTTTCTGTCAACACTGTCAACACAGACTTATCTACACAGCCTGAACAGAGCCTATGAAGTTCGTCGATCGGTTCTGTTTTTTTTTTCTTAGATCCAGACGCTCCATAAATGGCACTGTTTCGTATCCAGACATCAGTTGTGTAAATGCCATTTTCTTGTATACAAACTCACATACCAGACATCAGTTGTGTGAATGCCATTTTCTTGTATACAAACTCACATGCCAGACATCAGTTGTGTGAATGCCATTTTCTCGTATACAAACTCACATACCAGACCTCAGTTGTGTGAATGCCATTTTCTCATATACAAACTCACATACCAGTCATCAGTTGTGTAAATGCCATTTTCTCATATACTAACTCACATACCAGTCATCAGTTGTGTAAATGCCATTTTCTCGTATACAAACTCACATATCAGACATCAGTTGTGTCAATGCCATTTTCTCGTATACAAACTCACATACCAGACATCAGTTGTGTAAATGCCATTTTCTTGTATACAAACTCACATAACAGACATCAGTTGTGTAAATGCCATTTTCTCGTATACAAACTCACATAACAGACATCAGTTGTGTAAATGCCATTTTCTTGTATACAAACTCACATAACAGACATCAGTTGTGTAAATGCCATTTTCTCGTATACAAACTCGCGTACCAGACATCAGTTGTGTAAATGCCATTTTCTCGTATACAAACTCACATACCAGACGTCAGTTGTGTAAATGCCATTTTCTCATATCCAGACTCTCGTATCCAGACATCAGTTGTGTAAATGCCATTTTCTCGTATACAAACTCACATATCAGACATCAGTTGTGTGAATGCCATTTTCTTGTATACAAACTCACATATCAGACATCAGTTGTGTGAATGCCATTTTCTTGTATACAAACTCACATATCAGACATCAGTTGTGTGAATGCCATTTTCTTGTATACAAACTCACATACAGACATCAGTTGTGTAAATGCCATTTTCTTGTATACAAACTCACATACCAGGACATCAGTTGTGTAAATGCCATTTTCTTGTATACAAACTCACATACCAGACATCAGTTGTGTGAATGCCATTTTCTTGTATACAAACTCACATACCAGACATCAGTTGTGTGAATGCCATTTTCTAATATACAAACTCGTGTATCCAGACATCAGCTCCATAAATGTGATTTTCTCATATCCAGACTCTCGTATCCAGACATGAGTTCCGTAAATGCCATTTTCTCATTCGACACCAGTTCCATAAATGCCATTTTCTCATATGCAGACATGAGTTCCGTCAATGCCATTTCTCTATAGATGCCATTTTCTCATATGCAGACATCAGTTCCGTCAATGCCATTTTCTCTATAAATGCCATTTTCTCGGACCCCCATTACAGCAGGAGAACGAGGAGGCAATCCGGGACTGCAGTAAGGCCCTGGAGCTCCAGCCGCAATACATGAAAGCCCTGCAACGACGGGCGGAGCTCCATGACAAGACGGAGAAGCTGGACGAGGCCCTGGCAGACTTCCAGAAGATTCTCGAGATGGATCCGTCCCAGCACTGGGCCAGGGCCGCCTGTATGGTGTGTATAGTTATGGATTGAATAAATCCATAGGCTGTTATGTTGCCTGTAAATATAGAGCATTGTGCCTCCAATGATATGTCTCAGATATTCACTATGTGGAATCTGTGTTATGCACTAAATGATCAAACAAGTACATATTTTATTTGACAAACTTTCAAAGAGTTTGTGTACTATTCAATTAAATACTGTGATAAACAGGGTAGATTATTGGACAATTCATTTACACTATGACTATTGTATAAGCACAATTTGTGTGATAGGGATGGATTGTGGCCTAGGGTTTAGAACACCTGACTTCCAATCCGGAGATCGTGGGTTCAAACTCGCCTTGGGCATCAAAAATACTGTCCCTAGTATTTCCATGCCACTGGTCTGTCGGATGAGACTTTAAACTGTGGTCCCGTCTCTATATGACCCTAGCATTTATTTCTTGTGAAATGATCATTGTTATCTATCAATTAGCATGATTAGTCAATTAATGAATCAATCAATCTCATTACAGAGACTTCCTGATCAGATCAAGGAGAGGAATGAGAAACTGAAGGAAGAAATGATGGGTAAGTAGTTACAACTAACCTGTAAAAGGAAGGAAAACATTAACCATACAGACCATAAAGCAAATATTTGCAAACACTGTAGATCCAGATGAGCCAGCTTGTAACAAACCGTCTCATCAGGATCTGCAGTGTTAGTCATTTTTCAGATATTTGAAAAATACCTCTCTTTTTTTTTTAGTTAAAAATGGAATAGTCAAGAAATGAGCATGAAAGTATCAATGTCAGATATTTAGGGGTGAATGGGTTAACCCATAAAAGGCGGGAAACAAATATTTTATTTCTTAACAAAACATGTATGGACAATGCACAAGTTATCTACACACATACTTGTACTCAGTCTTTCTGTAGCCTAGTGTTTCGGTAGTTTTTTGTGTTGTAGCTTAGTGTTTTGTTATGTTATTCAATGACATAAAACAAACAACCAGTTCAACTATCACAGACGCCTTGATAGCAAGTGGTCATGTACATATACTCAGCAACACTAGAAACGTCCCACTTTTTGAACCGATATATCTCTGGATATGTTTATGTTACACATTCTGTGAATGTACATGCGAGACACTGATCATTTTGTGAATACACCTGTGTTAAGTTTCCACCAAATACACGCGGTACAAAACGGTCACCAACCGGAACGTTTATTTCCACTTATTGCACGTGCGCGGGTACTCGATAAATTAATTCAGTCAACGTCGTACGATACTTGCGACACAGGCTAATCCGAAAATTGAAAAACGTTTTTATTTTTCATTGTTTTCATCATGCCACGCTTGTCTAAAGTTGAAAGAAATTAGGCAATTGGAATGCTTTCTTTCGACGCGGGAATGACGGCCAGTGCCGTGGCCCGCAGGTTCAGTTGCTGTCGGAAGACCATACAGAGGCTTGTGACCCGGTATCAACATACAGGGACTGTTGACGATCGTCCCCGCCCCGGTCACCCCCGTGCCACCACCGCCAGGACTGACCGCTACATCACGTTAACCCACTTACGTCAGCGTCGTTTGCCAGCCACCGTAACGGCTAGGAGATATGGTGTGTCAGCGCAGACCGAGTGGAACCGAGTTCTCTTTACTGACGAATCTCGGTTCACACTCGGCCATGCAGATGGTAGGCTACGCGTATACAGATGCAAAAACGAGAGATTCGCCGATTGTTGTGTGGTTGAGAGGGACAGGTTCGGGGGAGGGAGTGTAATGGTGTCGGATGGGATCATGGGGAACCGTAAGACTGAGCTCGTGGTCATACAGGGCAATCTCAATGCACAGCGCTACATTGCTGAGGTGCTAACTCCTCATGCAATGCCTTTCATTTGCCACCACGGCCCTGGTATAACATTGCAGCAAGACAATGCCCGCCCGCACACAGCCAGAATCACAACTCAATACCTGGCTCGTAACAAATTAACCACCAAATTGACAACATTCGAGATCTGACACGGGCTTTACAACAAGAATGGAGGAATCTGCCTAGCCCACTAATTCTGCATTACGTCACGTCCATGCTCCATAGAATTATGGCGTGTATTCATGCAAATGGTGGCCACACACGATATTAATCATACAGAATACAGTGGAAGTTTTTTTAGAGAGAAATCATTAAGCCCTAAACATTTTTAAAAATAAATTAAAAAATCAGATTTTTTATTTTGACCCCTCCCGAATTCGCCGTGATGTCACTCGAAATATTTTCATCGCAACAAAATTTTGTCTACTGATATGGATTCACAAGTGATTAAACTTCATTTTCTGTACAGGTTTTAGTACCACCATCCTTATAGATTTCCAACAATCTTTCCCTGAATATGGTGGGACGTTTCTACTGTTGCTCAGTATATGTATTTATTGCTTCTGAAGTTCTATCCATCTGTATGCATACATACATACGTCTGCTGTCATTTACTTCAAACTTTATATAAGTTTATCCGTCATGCCATAGCATGCCACAGTAGATTTTAAAAAAATGTCCATTTCCAAATGGATTAAACCAAAAAGTTGGAAGGAGCAGAACATTTCAGATACCTAGGGGTGAAAAAGTTAAGCTGCTCTGTGGTAACATGATTTTACGACCATTCAACCATTCTTGTGACTAATTAGAGACACAGTCTACTGTGACTGGTTCCCTGTGTTACAGGTAAACTGAAGGACCTGGATAACATGATTCTACGACCATTCCACCATTCGTGTGACTAATTAGAGACATAGTCTACTGTAACTGTGACTGATTTCCTGTGTTACAGGTGAACTGAAGGACCTGGGTAGCATGATTATATGACCATTCCACCATTCTTGTGACTAATTAGAGACACAGTCTACTGTAACTATGACTGGTTCCCTGTGTTACAGGTAAACTGAAGGACCTGGGTAACATGATTCTATGACCATTCCACCATTCTTGTGACTAATTAGAGACACAGTCTACTGTAACTGTGACTGGTTCCCTGTGTTACAGGTAAACTGAAGGACCTGGGTAACATGATTATATGACCATTCCACCATTCTTGTGACTAATTAGAGACATAGTCTACTGTAACTGTGACTGATTTCCTGTGTTACAGGTGAACTGAAGGACCTGGGTAACATGATTATATGACCATTCCACCATTCTTGTGACTAATTAGAGACACAGTCTACTGTAACTGTGACTGGTTCCCTGTGTTACAGGTAAACTGAAGGACCTGGGTAACATGATTATATGACCATTCCACCATTCTTGTGACTAATTAGAGACACAGTCTACTGTAACTGTGACTGGTTCCCTGTGTTACAGGTAAACTGAAGGACCTGGGTAACATGATTCTACGACCGTTCGGGCTCTCGACAAACAACTTCCAGCTGAACCAGGACCCAAACTCAGGCGGCTACAGCGTCAACTTCCAACAGAACACCGAACCCTCGTGATACAGACTGGATAGTGGTGCTAATTATTTTAGGGCCCCCCGGCAGGGGCTGTACAAGATTTGTAACAATTATAGGCCTTGATCCAATTGGGGCTTGTTTGGGCCCCTTACTGAGTATAGGGACCTTACGACATTAGCAACAAGTGTAGGTCATGATCCCATGGCATATCATCAATTTGCTATTAATGGGAGCAGGCCAACTGCAGTGACTGAATGGCAAACAGTGTAGCCACTGATCAGACTGCGCGGATGTGCAGGCTGATCAGTGGCTACGCTGTTCGCAAACACTGTAAGGCCTCTATTGCCAGCCGGCGGCCCCTTTAAAGATTGATTGGGAGTGGGTTTCACGCCTAAAAAATCTATCTAGCATTGACCGTTTCATGCTAATGTATCGATGACACCATTTATCAGATCAGGTATTTTTATGCCCAACACGATAGTGGAGTGGGCAATTAGTGTTACCCATGTCATATCGTCGCAAGGTTAAAAGTTTTTGTTTAAGGTCGTATCTTCCATTTACAATTTTGCCTTCTTTACTTTCAAAGTGGTAGGTGGGGCATCTGTGTACTATGAACACATTTTCTTGTTAAAGATTGGAACAACAACTGGCAAACAGTGTGGATCATCTGGATCTACAGTGTTTGAAAATGTTAGGTTTATGATCTGTGGGGTTGAAAGGGTGCATAATGGCAGATAATGTTGTTACATGTGCGCTATTTATTATTATTTTATGCAAGAAAATTATTTTGACATTATTTTGAAATTATAAAACAGTGTTATGGTAAATATTGTATGTCACCAGTTTTTAGCTCACCTGAGCAAAGCTCATGTGAACTATTGTTATGGCAAAGTGTCCGTCGTCCGTCCGTGAACATTTTCAATCATCTTCTTCTCCCGAACTGCTGAGCCGATATTGGTTAAACTTCACAGGGATGATATATGGGTGATGCCATTTCAGATTTGTTAAAATGGAGGTCATCGACAATCCAAGATGGCCGCCATGGAAAAGTAGGTCAAATTCTTAAAAAATCTTCTTCTCACGAACCGCCAGGCCGATTTCGACGATACTTGGTATGAATGATCGATAATTAGCGCCGTTTCAGATTTGTTCATATGGTGGCCCGTGGGTCAGAAATGGGCGTCGCCCGAAGGGTCAAATATGGGTCAAATTTTATTTTTAGCCAGGTTTTTTGAAAAAACATCCAGGCTATTGGATTGGCGAAAGCCGGGCGGCGGGCGGGCGGGCGGTGTCCACAATCAATGTTAAGTTTTCGTGTTTGAGTCCATTTCTTTGTTACTGTACCACCTAGGACCACCAAACTTTCACAGCTTCATAATCAAGGGGTGCCCACCACATATCACTATCCAACATGTTACTTTTTTTTTATCTTGACCCATTTTTTCCGTGTAGTCGACTTAGCCATTTTCAATGTTAAGTTTTCGCGTTTACAATGTTAAGTTTTCGTGTTTAAGTCCATTTCTTTGGTACTGTACCACCTAGGACCACAAAACTTTCACAGCTTCATAATCAAGGGGTGCCCACCACATATCACTATCCAACATGTTACTTATTTTTTTAACTTCACCCATTTTTTCCGCGCAGTCGACTTAGCCAGCCATTTTCAATGTTAAGTTTTCGCGTTTACAATGTTAAGTTTTCGTGTTTAAGTCCATTTCTTTGGTACTGTACCACCTAGGACCACCAAACTTTCACAGCTTCATAACCAAGGGGTGCCTACCACATACAACTATCCAACATGTGACCATTTTTTTACCTTCACCTATTATTTCTACGTAATTGACTTAGCCATTTTCAACGTTATCTTTTTAACGTACGTCTGGTTAAAGTTTTTTTTTTTTTTGGTTAAAACTTTTTCGTTATACTATATCGCTGCAACTGCTTCGCCCATTACCTTGAAACTTCACATGGGTGTTTATCATCATCCATATTTTCATTCTAACCCCCAACTGTGCGGCCCCTGTGCCCAATGTCAAGGTCAAATTACTTTGAATTTTTTTGTTAAAGTTTTTTCGTGTACTATATCTCTGCAACTGCTTCACCCAATACCTTGATACTTCACATGGGTGTTTATCATCATTGTCGCACCTGCTTGCGGAAAGCGCGATCCTGTGCCCAATGTCAAGGTCAAATTACTTTGAATTTTTTTGTTAAAGTTTTTTCGTGTACTATATCTCTGCAACTGCTTCACCCAATACCTTGATACTTCACATGGGTGTTTATCATCATTGTCGCACCTGCTTGCGGAAAGCGCGATCCTGTGCCCAATGTCAAGGTCAAATTACTTTTGTTAAAGTTTTTTCATGTACTATATCTCTGCAACTGCTTCACCCAATACCTTGATACTTCACATGGGTGTTTATCATCATTGTCGCACCTGCTTGCGGAAAGCGCGATCCTGTGCCCAATGTCAAGGTCAAATTACTTTGAATTTTTTTGTTAAATTTTTTTCGTGTACTATATCTCTGCAACTGCTTCACCCAATACCTTCATACTTCACATGGGTTGTTTAATCATCATTGTTGCACCTGCTTGCAGGAAAGCGCGATCCTGTGGCCCAATGTCAAGGTCAAATTAACTTTGAATTTTTTTGTTAAACTTTTTTCGTGTACTATATCTCTGCAACTGCTCACCCAATACCTTCATACTTCACATGGTTGTTTATCATCATTGTTGCACCTGCTTGCGGAAAGCGCGATCCTGTGCCCAATGTCAAGGTCAAATTACTTGAATTTTTGTGTTAAACTTTTTTCGTGTACTATATCTCTTCAACTGCTTCAACCCAAATACCTTGATACTTCACATGGGTGTTTATCATCATTGTCGCACCTGCTTGCGGAAAGCGCGATCCTGTGCCCTATGTCAAGTTCAAATTACTTTAAAAATTTTTGTTAAAGTTTTTTCGTGTACTATATCTCTGCAACTGCTTCACCCAATACCTTGATACTTCACATGGGTGTTTATCATCATTGTCACACCTGCTTGCGGAAAGCGCGATATCATCGGCATTTTGGCATACGTCCGTCCGTTCGTCCGTGTGTCCGGTTAAAGTGTTTTGGTTAAAGTTTTTCCATCTACTATACTTTTTTAGTGTCCATGCCTCGCCCCAAGGCACGACATGCAGGCCACGGCCATCTAGTCTACAAAAAGTGGGTATAATTATGTTATCCAAGTGTCTATGCTTGGAAAAAACCTGGCCTTCGTGGCTTTGCCTCGTTTCTTGTTAACCGAATATAGTCATGTAATATATTAAATCGAAGGTATTGACGAGACAATCACTCTGGAACATTTTTTGTCTAAATCATATGATTACGTCATCCGAGATGGCCACCGATAGTTCAAATGGTCATTCTTTTACTAAAGATTTCAAACGTCTTTTTCTTGTAAACTGCTTGGCCGATATTGGCCAAACTTAACTGTAATGGTCTTGGTTGAAGCCTGTTCATTTTTGTTAAAATGGAGGTCATCACCAAATCCAAGATGGCCGCCGTTGAGAAGTAGGTCAAATTCTTAAAAAATCTTCTTCTCACGAACCGCCAGGCCGATTTCGACGATACTGGGTATGAATGATCGATAGTTAGCGCTGCTTCAGATTTGTTCATATGGTGGCCCCTGGGTCAAAAATGGGCGTCGCCCGAGGGGTCAAATAGGGGTAAATTTTATTTTTAATCGAATATAGTCACTGATAGTTCAAAAGGTCATTCTTTTACTAAAGATTTCAAACGTCTTTTTCTTGTGAACTGCTTGGCCGATATTGGCCAAACTTAACTGTAATGGTCTGTGGGTGAAGCCTGTTCATTTTTGTTAAAATGGAGGCCATCACCAAATCCAAGATGGCCGCCGTTGAGAAGTAGGTCAAATTGTCAAAAAATCTTCTTCTCACAAACCTCCAGGCCGATATCGACGAAACTTGGTAAGAATGATTGATAGTTACCGCTGTTTCAGATTTGTTCATATGGTGGCCCCTGGGTCAAAAATGGGCGTGGCCTGGGGGTCAAATAGGGGTCAAATTTTATTTTTGATCGAATATGGTCATTTTATATATCAAATCGAAGGTATAGCAGTAAATCACATGCACATTCGCAATATATATTAGATCAGAAGGTACCAACAAATTCTGTGGAACATTTGAAGTTGTAAGTGAAGAGTCTTTGTGAAATCAAGATGACCACTATGGAGGCTTTTAGGTGAGCGATACAGGCCCATTTGGGCCTCTTGTTTATTTCCCATCAGGCCGTCCTTAAAAAATTGTTTGTTTCCTGTAACCCGACCCAGAATTTTAGAAGTGGGTCGGTCGGTAGGCAATTTCTTTTTTTTCTGTCACATGACATATTGAATTTAAAAATTATTAATATTAAAAAGGTAAAATATTGTACCTTTTTAATATTAATAATTTTTAAATTCAATATTGCAAGTCTTGCAATAAAAGTATGTCAATTGCTGTAAGTGTTGTTGTATGAACATGTATGCCATTTAGGGCCAGAGATTATATTAACCCTTTTAACCCACTGTAGCACTAAATTGAAAAACAATAAAAAAAATAAAAAAAAAAAAATTGGAAAAAAGATTGTAAAAAAAAAAATAAAAAAAAATTGTAAACGAAATTGTGATAAAAAAAATCGGGTCGCACCGTTTTTAGCGGGTCGGTCGGGTTACAGGAAACGGAGATATAATTATGGATGGCCTCATAACTTGCAAACCACATGGGCCGCAATGTGGCAAAACCAGGCTTATAGAAATAAACAACAATGTTGGAGAATTGATTGGGGTATAAACTTTGAAGTCGACTATACTGGTTGAAGTCTCCATAAATGGTTTTTGTTCCTTGTAATTCCAACCCAATTCTATTTCAAAAGTGATTACAATTGACCAATCAAACTGTATAAAACTTTCAGAGCACATTCAGATTCTTACAAGCATGGATCCTGATAATTATTTCTGTAACCAAATTGCAAAGTATACTTATCTACAGCGCTCCAGATAAGCTGCGTATAAATACCCAATTAAAATTGCCAAAAAACCCAATTGAAATCGGAAGTAGCGAGTATCAAAAAGCAATAACTATTTTCTGGTACCTTTATCATGCTGCAGAAAAAAATAAACCGACCACAAATATAGCATATTTTTTCTTATTTTCCATGAAAACACTTGGTATTTTATTAGAATTGTCTCCAAGGATGTTTTCATTTTGAAGCAAACTATTCAATAATTGCTATCTGTTGATGTGTAAACAGTAGTGTGATTTTATTTTACCCAATTAAAATTTTGAATACCCAATTGCTTCTGAAATGATGGAATAAAAATACTCAATTACTAATTCCTTATTTGGAGCCTTGTATCTAGCAAAGTATACTTTGAGGGAGTAATCATTTATCCCCCCCCCCCCCCCGAAATGCATTATTTCATATAGAACTAACAACTGCATATATTTGATGATTAAAGGTATGCAGAATTATTATACTATTATACTGAAACATGGTTTGACAGCAATGGAATGATTCTGAAGTGCTTATTATACTGAATTTATTACATTATCACAGCAATTTTGGCTGTGATAATGTAATAAATTCAGTATAATAAGCACTTCAGAATCATTCCATTGCTGTCAAACCATGTTTTTATTGAGAAATAAGGCAAGATATAAAAGCAACAGCAAGTGACAATTGTTGTGAGTAGCGGTCTAAGGGTTAAGTCACACTACTGTTAAATCGGTCAATTTCTTGGTCCCAAATTAAGTACATGTATTTTCTTTTGTCCCTTGGACTGCGAGTAAACACGTGTAGACTATAGGTCAATTTTTTTGACAGCCTAACCCTTAGACCGCTACTCACAACAATTGTCGTCTGCTGTTGCTTTTATATCTTGCCTTATTTCTCAATAAAAACATAGTTTGACAGCGCTTCAGAATAATTTCCAATCCAAAGCACGTTGTAAATTATTCTAAAGTGCTGTCAAAGCATGTTGTAAATTATTCTAAAGTGCTGTCGAAGCATGTTTTTGATGATAAAAATGGAAAATAGAAAATAAACAGCAGACGACAAAAAAAATAAGATAGCGGTCTAAGGGTTAATAACATGAGATACGAGAGAAAAGACAAAAACAATTCAGGATTATTAATCATTTAATTTTCTACTTGATTTTCTAAATGCAATTGTATCAACAATGATGTTCGGTGACATGTATAAATATAATCATGTTTGTAAGCTTTGTGTTACATGTACAGAATACCAGAAAGATTTGACTGTATGGGGTTTTACATCTGTTCAACAATGCCATATACAGACAAGAGTGCACCTGTAGCTGAAAGACAATTATTATTTTGAATGGCGTTCTATAGTCTGTCAACAGCGCAGAATCCCGTATTTCACATGTATGGATGGTGAAAAAAATTCTTAAAATCTGAAGTATAACCGGATTCAACTTTCACATACAAGAATAGGTGTCGAGTGAAAGAATGCCATTTATTGTTTGTTGGGGGTTTAATGGCCTATCAACAGCTAAGGTCATTAAAGGCCTGGTCAATGGGTTTAGTACTAAATCCCATATATTACCTGTACAAATTGGGTGAAAATCCCAAAATCCGAACTAAATATTTACAACAAAAAAAACTATTTATTACTCTTGTAAATTATTTGCACGGGTTTCGCTGCGAGAGAAAACCCGTAATCAACTCCTTACAAATAATACACATCGTGAAGAGAATACCCGTAATTGCGCGCTTGTTTTCTTGGAAACCACGAGCTACCATGCAAAATTTTTATTAGTCAAAATAAAGTTATTGGAAAATTTGTATCCGCCGTGGAAGTGTAATAAATAGGATATTCAGCCCTGAAATCATAATAATCCTGATGCCAGGTCCTCGCCACACCAGAATCACTTGGCCCCCTCCCAAAAGCAGTAGGATCAGTAATAATCTTACTACTTTTATAATGGGCAATAACCAAATTCAACTCCCAGGTAACAAGAGCCAACAATGCCATTTATATGGCCAGCATGTTGAGTCTGACCAATGGCTGACAAATGTGACCTTATGACATTTCCAACATGTGAAAATCCTAATCATCTTACACAATACCTTGCCGATTGGATGTAAAACCCCATTCAACAGATCACAGGAGGATCTGATCTTTTTGCCGATGTCAGAAACGCCACGAAAGTGACTGAATGACGAACAGCGTAGACCCTGATCAGCCTGCGCACATGCGTAGGCTGATCTGGGACTACGCTGTTGCATACATCTTTAGGTCCTTTATGCGTAGGGTAAAAATATGACAAATGCAAATATATGCAAATTGGCGCCATTTCAATCATGTTAATTGTAAGTTTTGTGTAAGCATTATCTATAGAAAGATACAAACATACATGTACGACACGTTAACAAGGTATTATACATGTTCTACATAACGGTACATGGCCATCTGAGAAAAATTTGTCCATTTGAAATAGCAACAGTGTAAGCCATGACAACTAGATGTGCAGGTTCTAAACTGCTTGCGTATGATTTGTCAAGTGCTAAAATATACTGCATCTCATTCAAAACACAAGTTGCAAGTTAAGATTTTGACTATTTAAGGTCGGGCCAACGGGTTTGATCCCGTATTTAACCTGCTATAATTCCAGCACAAAAATATTCCCTAACATTTGATTGGTCCGTAGCAAGTCTCTGTCCAAAGTTTATATCCCAGTAAGCTCCCATGCCGAACTACTTTCCGTAACCGTCAGGCGCAGTTAAAATAATTCTTAAGAAAACGGAAAATAAACACATTTTCTTGATGAATTTATTTAAAATGCTGGAATTATAAGGAATGAATGGCATTTTTGTGGAATTTATCGGGGATATAAACTTGGAAAAGTCGCGGGAATACTGGACGAGGCCTTCCGGCCTTCGTCCAGTATTCCCGCGACTTTTCCAAGTTTATACCCCGATAAATTCCACAAAAATGCCATTCATTCATATAATAGCCAATAGGATAGTGAGTGAGTGAATAGGGTTTAACGTCCGCTTTTCTGACATAGAGGTACAAGCCTCAGGGAGTCTACACGCAGACGGGCCAATAGGATAAAAATAAACAATTGGCGATAAAAAAAATTACAATTTTTGAAGAAAAAAAAAATTCTATTTTTTTTTCTCTCGAAAATTGTAATTTTTTATCGCCAATTGCGAAAGTGGCTTTTCCAAGTTTATACCCCGATAAATTCCACAAAAAGGCCATTCATTCCTATAATCACCAAGCATTGGGGATTGGTGATTCAAGCGGTCAGTTGGCAGAACCACATTTGTCACTGAATCAGGCTGCAAATGCCAAGACCCATTGCTCCAGTCACAACATGAAAATACTTTTCTGCCTACTAATTAGTTAAATCACATCTTGCGTTTTTAATTTGATCAAGTACAGTTAGTATATCAGTATGCAACCAGTGTAAATTCAGATGAGCCTGTGAACCAATAGTGTTATCTGTGAACATGGTGAATGCAATATTCATCGCCATTTAGTAAAGTAAAAAGATGACCATGTTTGTAATAAACAGTACAGGGGCCCGTTTCACTAAATTGCATATGACTAAAATTTTCGTAAGTGCAAAAGTATGATAGTCTGTAAATTGCACATTAACAAATTGTCAATGTTTTCTTGTAAACAATTATTGGATTTACATGTATTGAGCATAGGCTGCAAATCCATCAATTGAAATTTCCAGACGATCCTAAATTTGCACTTACGAACGTTTTAGTCGTACGATGTTTAGTGAAACGGGCCTCAGGTTCTTATCAGGCTACAGGAATGCTATCAGATCTGAAGACAGCCTACATGTATCTACATAGGACACAAGTGGCTGTGGAAATGGACCTTGCGACTTATGCGGCCAGTGTAAACCCTATTAGCCTGAACCTGCACCGTTCTCTATTTAACCCATTAGTTGACCATTAATAAAGTAAAACATGCTTCCCAACAATCTGTACTGTATAGGTTCTGATATAGGTTCTTACCAGTATCAGTCTGCAAGAGTGTACTGGCATTAATCGCAGGTGGAAAATTTGGGGGCCATAGAAAATTTGGGGGCCATACAAAATCACACTAACCCACCCACTTGCTATTGTACTGTATGTTACAACATGAAATGTGGCCTGTCGGCACACGAATGCCCCCGGTGGCAGATTGGAGAAACTGTGGCAAAGTTAATAAACCAAAGTTATAAGTATTCACAAGCACATTTATGAAGGTCAATGTCATATTAAGGGCAGTGTTGATGTGTGGCATTTGTCCACAAGTATGATGTATTGAACCGTTAAAGTAATCCACCAATGGATATAGAAGTTACGACAGAAATGAGAAGCTCCGGAGAACTTCTTAATGTGTGAAAAAGTTCAAAGTTGTCAAGGTCAAAAGGTCAAGGTCATATTAAGGGCAGCATGGAAGTGTGGCATTTGTCAACAAGTATGCTCTGTTGAAATATTTAAGTAATCCTTAAGGAATATAGAAGTTATGACAGAATTTCGAAACTTGGGCGAACTTCTTAATGTGGGAAAAAGTTCAGTTGTCAAGGTCAAAAGGTCAAGGTCATATTAACGGCAGCATGGATGTGTGACATTTGTCCACAGGTATACTGTGTAGAAATATTTAAGTAATCCTTCAAGGGATATAAAAGTTATAACAGAATTTCGAAACTCTGGCGAACTTCTTAATGTGCCGTACTCACGGAAACACAGTCCAAACACTATATGCCTCCGGCTCTACACACAGACCGGGGGCATAGAAATAACGTAATGTACAGTAGTACAGTGGTTGAGTTAATGGCATTTTTAGAGAGCATTTTTTATGTCACAGGTCCAAGTCTTTCACCTGTGGTGCAAATAGGGCGACATTGGTGATTAAATGGCGAACAGCTTAAGCTCCAATCATGACTGATTTTAGGCGATTCTATTTTAGTTTGTACATGGGTTTAAATGGTAACCAGAAAATGTGGCCTCTCGGTACACAAATGTCCCTGGTGGAAGATTGGAGAAACTATGGCAGACTTCTGAACCGAAACTGTTCGTTTTGTTTGTTTCAGAACTGAATATTTACAATCAAAAAATATATATTCAACCCTGAAATCAGAATAATCCTGATCTGATGTCAGGTCCTCACCGCACCAGAATCACTTGGGCACCTCCCAAAAGCAGCAGGATCAGTAATGATACTACTTTTATAATGGCAATAACCCAATTCGTCTCACAGGTAACAAAAGAGCCAAAGATAAATATGTACCCGACGACCAAACCAAGCAAATCGTAATTCCTATAAGGAGGAACCCCTACCGTTAATTTACGCCGTCGGGTTCACCCGACCAACCACCCACTGAAGAAGTTACGACAGATTGGAGAAACTGCGACAACCTTCTTAACCTGACCCACAGACACGTAGACGGTAAACAAATTAACCCTTACAATGCCGATTTAAATATTGTAGTCTGCTGTTTGTTTAATTTTCTATTTTCCTTCTCAAAAACATGGTTTGACAGGACTTTAGAATCATTTCCAATGAAAAGGATTCTAAAGTGCTACCAAACCATGTATTTATTGTGAATACAAACAAAATATCATACAACAGCAGACGACGTTTTTGTTTCCCGTGTTCTAAGGGTTAACTCTAGTGTGGGGCATAAAAAGCGGGAAACAAATATTGTCGTCTGCCGTATTTCCTTTCATTTATTTTTTAATAATACACATTTTCTCAGCACATTAAAATGGGAGGCAGACTATTCTAATGTGCTGAAAAAACATGTTTTACGGAGAAATTAAAATTGAAAAAAAAGAGCAGCAGGCGACAAAATTTAATTGAACAATCTCTGGGTTAAATGGCCTGCATAAGGTTCCCTTTCTCAGAAGTATGGAAAAAAATATGAAATAGAACCAACGAGAGAATAATTGAACAATATTATATGTGACTAGGAAATATAAAACATGCAAAATGTATGAATAAATCAGAACTATACAACAGTTATACCTGACTCATAAATATATGTTTCACATACATATATATATATATATATATATATATACAGACACGATTCTTGGACAAACATTCACAGGCAATCCAATTGGAAGAATTTAACATTTACAATGCTGAATTAAATGTTGTTTGCTTTTCATTTACCATTTTTCTCATCAAAAACATTGTTTGACAGAACGTTAGAATCATTTCCAACAGCAAACGACAATTTTTGTTTCCCACATTCTAAGTGTTAAAGACATACCAGTACATACACAACAGCCATTAAATTAAATTTGGTCGTCAGCTGTTTAAAAGTATTTTAAAGTATTCAGGCATGGGAAATTTCCGGATTTCCAGGGACCACTTTTGTGAATCTTGTAAATCCGTTGAGAACGGTGATAAAAAATTACAATTTTCGGGGAAAAAAATATTGTTTTTTCCCGAAAATTTTAATTTACAAAATTCTGGGGTGGCATGCCCCCAGACCCCCCTAGCAAATCGCAGCGCAATCCGCTGCTCAAATAAATTTTCAGGATTGGGGATAGTGTTCCACTCCCATGCCTGAGTATTATAACTGCTGTGGCAGCAAATGAGAATCATCTCTAACAGATGATTATCACTGGCTGTCGAAACAAGTTGTTTGTTCTAAACTAAATACGATCACACTGATGAGAGATGTATCCATCAAAAACGTCAACACAATTTCTAAGTCATTTAACCTTCACCTTGAGCACAGGGGCCAAATGGTTGGATAGGGTTGGATGATGACAAATAAGCATATGATGTTTCAAGTTACGGTAACTGAGATACATGTACAGTCGAGCACCAATATCTCGAATATCAGTATCTCAATGATATCCCCTAACTCGATGATTCACTAAAGTCCCGAATTATATCCTCATTTGTTTAATATAAATTTCCTCGGCTATCTTGACCATGCCCTATCGGGAATATGTTCTCTATCTCGACTGTTCATTCTGTCCCCTTCGTATAAAAATACGTTAACGAGATGGCCGCGGCCCCCATGTCGAGCCCGCCGAGGCATTCGATGGTCTCCGAGTGTATTTATTTGAAGTTTGATGCCCAATAAGCATACAAAGTTTCAAGCAAATCTGACTGACGGTTACAGAGATAGTAGGTATGGGAAAACTTTAACGCAAATTTTGACAGAAACGCTAACACAAACTTCTAAGTCATTTGACCTTGACATAGGGGTACAGGGGCCGCATGAGTGGGACACAGAATGAATATATGGATCATGACTAATAAGCATATGAAGTTTGAAGTCAATGTGACGATTGAAGAACTTCGTAGGCTCTGTTCAGGCTGTGTAGATAAGTCTGTGTTGACAGTGTTGACAGAAACTTTAACGCAAACTTCTAAGTTATTTGACCTTGACTTTGGGGCACAGGGGCCGCATGAGTGGGACACAGAATGAATAAATGGATGATGACCAATAAGCATATAAAGTTTCAAGCAAATCAGACTTACGGTTACATAGATAGTAGGTAGCTGAAAACTTTTAACGCAAATTTTGACAATTTTTTAGCAAACTTCTAAGTCATTTGACCTTGACCTTGGACACAGGGGCTGCATGAGTGGGATACAGCATGAATATATGGATCGTGAATAATAAGCATATGAAATTTCAAGTCAATGTGACTTAGGACTGCACAGATATAAGGTATTTAAAAACTTTAACGCAGATTTCGGAAGGCAAACTTCTAAGTCATTTGACCTTGACCTTGGACACAGGGGCCGCATGAGTGGATTACAGCATATATATATGGATCATAACTAATAAGCATATGAAGTTTCAAGTCTATGTGACTTAGGACTGCAGAGATATAAGGTATTTAAAAACTTTAACGCAGATTTCGGACGGACGGACTGACACCCGGATGTCATTGTGATCACTATGTCTCGCTTTCGCAAGCGGGCTCGACAAAAATCACTTCGCTATCTCGATCACATAAACGCTTGGGTAAATCACCTAAGCGCCTAGCTGCCAAGAACGATTTGCTTGTTTGTTTGTGTATTGGTGTTTAACGGCCTATCAACAGCTAAGGTCATGTAAGGCCGGGCAAACAGGTTCGATCCCGTTTTAACCTGCTGCATTGGGGGGAAAATCCCAAAATCAGAACGGAATATTTACATCGAGACACAACATATTCAGCCCTGAAATTAGAATAACCGGACCTGGTGCAAGGTCCATACCGCACCAAGGTCACTTGGCTCCTTCCCCTATTTAAAAGTAATACCGGTAGGATTACTCTTATAAGGGGTATAACCAGATTCAACTGTCATACAAAATTCCAAAGACGTATGTATGTGAGGGCCAAACCAGGTCTCCAGTCGGGATTCCGGTAAGCATGAACCCCGATCATTAAATTACCCATCGCATGCTCCCACCTGCCACCCACCAAGATCGATTTGGTTAACACTAATTTTCAAAACCTATTATCAAACAAAACAAAATAAATTCACACCCGACCTCGGGTCGTTTGCTGAAATGGTCCACCTCGATTTGTTTGAGTGTTTCACACGATTCATCAAGCATATCACACTGGTCATTTAAGCAATTCACTGAGAGTTGTGAGGTAGTTTACTACCTTTGGTCATTAGTTAATTGGAGATTAAAATTTGTCAGTAAATTAATTAATAATGTTTTTCTTTAATTAAATTCAGCGTGTATTAATCATTCAATCTGATAAATGTCATAATAAATTATTTTGTATAAAATTAACATGGAAAATGAAGTCCATCATTATGAATTCACAACACGATAACGCTTCTTTGTTTCATTATTCCTTTATTGTTTAATCGTGATGTGATGGGTAACATGATTGGATATTCTTTTGCGAAAATATTTGACCATGTCACTTCATCGCTATCTCAAACCTAGTCCTACATGTATCTCGACTAAAATACAATCTCCCTTCGACTTCGAGATTTCTTTGTTTATTAGTGTTTAACGGCCTATCAACAGCTAAGGTCATGTAAGGCGGGGCAAACGGGTTGATCCCATTTTAACCTGCTGCATTGCGGGGAAACTCCCAAAATCAGAACGGAATATTTATATCGAGAACAAATATATTCAGCCCTGAAATTAGAATAACCTGCCGACTTCGAGATACTGGTGCTCGACTGTAGTAAGAAACGAAAAACTGCAACGCAAATTTCTTAAGTCATTTGACCTTGAGCAGAGGGGCTGCGTGGGTTGGGTATAGAATGAAAATATGGATGATGATAAACAAGCATGTGCAGTTTCAATCCAATCTGACTTACATTAACCAAGATAGGTAGCCAACAACTAATGCAAATCTCGGACGGACAGACGGTCAGGGTGGCGACTATATGCACCCCAAAATTTCTTTTGAGGTATGGAAATTAAGATGATGTGCGATATATCATGAAAAATATTTACAAAATTTACTATATTTTTCAAAAATGATGTCGAACGTTGCCGAAATGTTCAGAGCAGATTCCGCATTTGCTATGAACATTTTGTAAATTTTCGACTTCATTTACAGAAAATATAATAGTTTATGTAAATATTTTCATGAAAATTGCACATCTTGACAAGGCTCGTCTTGTGTGTGACCCGTGCGGATACTGACTGTTCAATGTACTCAACAGACTGGCCAGAACTGGTTAATCAGAAAGTGAACTGGTTTATTGTTGATTGATTGGTGTTTACCTGCCTATCAACAGCTAAGGTCATTTAAGGCCAATGGGTTGGACTATCCCGTGTTTAACCTGTCCATAATGAGGGAAATTTCCAAAGTCAGAACTGAATATTTACAGGCAAACAATATATATATCCAGCCCTGAAATTAGAATATCCGACCTGGTGCCAGATCCATTCCACACCAGTCTCTTAGCTCCAGCTCCAAAAGTAATATGATCAGCACTTATTACTTTTTAATAGGATATAACAGGAGTTAGCACTCAAGTATCAGAAGGCCGAAATTGTACATGAGGGCCAAACAATGCAAGTCAGCATTCCGGCAAGGATGAACCCCGATCGTTAAATTACCCTTTGCGTGCTCCCACCAAAGTGAATTTGATGGATTTACATTTATTGAGCATAGGCTGCATATGCAACCTATGCTCAAGAAATGTAAATCCAATAACTGTTTACAAGAAAACGCTGTTAATGTGAAATTTACAGACTATCATAACGAACATTGTAATCTTAAGAAGTTTAGTGAAATGGCCCCGTGTTGTAACCACTAGACTACAGCCTATCACTAAATAGTTAATCAGAGACAGAACAACATGCAATAGTTGATTGGCGAACTCAATGTAGGCCCTAATCAGAGTGCGAATGTCCGGCTGATTTCTGACGCTATGTTGGTCATACATATGTGGCTGTGATTGGAGAAATGTGGCTTATAGGTTTTGCCGACCAGTGTAGATCCAGATCGCACTGTGCATCATCACGGTCTGATCAGGATCTGCACTGTTCGTCATTCCATCAATAAAACGCCTGTCATGATTCTAATAAGCAATATAGATCGTTATCAGGCTACAGGAGTGTGCAATTTGATCGAGTTACACCGACCACAAATCCCATTATCCCGTCAACACAGTGCGTATGTGCCGTGAAACATTTTTGATATCCAGTCAATACTATTTTTGCATTTTACAGCCATTTGTAGGTGTTGACGGGATAAATAGAATAGTAGGTTAGTACCGTGAATGGGAAAAAATATCTGGCGCGGCACGGAAACGGGATGTGCTCGGCACAGCCTCACCCATCCCGTTTCCTGAGCCTTGCCAGATATTTTTTCTCATTCACGGCACTAACCTACTATTCTCTATTCTTCAGTCACGGCCACATATCATGTCCCTTTTTATCAGCTGAGGGTCCAACTAAAAATCCCTTTCAAAATTCATGGATTATTCCAAGAATTAATAGGGAACAGTCAATGTCTTATATGTAGGGGCAAAAGATTTCAGACAGGACGTAATCTGTGACCGTCATTTTTAAAGTAGATCTTTAAAATCTTCCTGAAAAACGGACACATTTTGATGATGTATAGAGCACCAAAGACGATGACTTGTGTGTTTTACGAGTGCTCTAAAAGTTCTTTACAATAACGTATAACTTTCGTGAAAAATCAAATACCGTTTTTATCCCGTCAACACAGTGCGTATGTGCCGTGAAACACGGTGCCGTGAAACATTTTTGATATACAGTCAATACTATTTTTGCATTTTACAGCCATTTGTAGGTGTTGATGGGATAAATAGAATATTAAGTTAGTGCCGTGAGTGAGAAAATTTTTTTCCCCAATTCACGGCACTAACCTACTATTCTCTATCTATTTTCCTTATTTCTGAACCAAAGTATATGTTGTGACCACTCATATGAACCGTCTCGGCGAGACGGTTCAAATGAGTGGTCACAACATATACTTCTGATGAGAAATAAAGAAATTCTTGAACCTTGCCGGATATTTTTTCCCATTCACGGCACTAACCTACTATTCTCTATAATCAAGTACTGTTTATTTCTTATTCACATGCTTTATATTTGTATTAACATTGACGGTAATCGATTCTTAGTCAAAACAACAGAAGTACGAGATTAAAGCAAACTGTACAATAAATGGCAACCTCATGAGCATTTGCTGTGCTACGTTTCACACAAATATGTCTTTCCATTAGAAAGATATTACAGGAAATCTACTGCAGACATGGTGTTTTATGGATTATTTTGGGTTGGTGCATTATTACCAACATACATATGTTTGTTTGTTTATTTGTTTGTTTATTAGTGTTTAATGGCCTATCAACAGCTAAGGCCAGTAAGGCCGGGAAAACGGGTTCAATCCCATTTTAACCTGAACATACACATGTACAATTTACGTCACTTCCAGTGAATTACACGTATAAGTATGTAAGTATGTTGACAGCATAAAAGGGGTCTGAAAGTTCTGAATGGTGAACGTGTAGATAATTGACGATTTCTGTTGTGTGTAATGACCGAGCATTAGTAGTTTTACAAAACTTTGTAAAATACCCAAAACCAACAAATTCCACCCACATACCCACATGGCACCAAAATAATGACCATCTGTGGAATGGACAGAGCAGTTTCCAAATGACAAAAATGGCCGCCAACAGGGTATTCGACACTTGTGTGATATGTAAATTTAAAGACCAATCCAATTGTCACAAAATGACCAGTCTATTTATAGGAAAGGGGTATTTTTTCCACTAAATATATGAAAATTACTACTAAAGAGCACCGTAGCGTCTAAATTGTTTATTATTATAGGAATGAATGGCATTGTTGTGGAATTTATCGGGGTATAAACTTGGAAAAGTTGCGGTAATACTGGACGAAGGCCTCGTCCAGTATTCCCGCGACATTTCCAAGTTTATATCCCCGATAAATACCACAAAAATGCCATTCATTCCTTATAATTCCAGCATTTTAAAATAAATTCATCAAGAAAATGTGTTTATTTTCCGTTATCTTAAGAATTATTTTAACTGCGCCTGACGGTTACGGAAAGTAGTTCGGCATGGGAGTTTACTGGGATATAAATTTTGGACAGAGACTTGCTGCAGACCAATCAAATGTTAGGGAATTGTGTAAACATTTTTGTGCTGGAATTATATATGTGTATCTACAGTAGTCATGACTGATTGATTATATTCAATAATTAAGATAAGTTGTTTCTTCCATCACATTATCGATCATGAAATGGAAAAAAGTGAATGGGTTTAACATCCCAGCAACAGCTAAGGTCATATAGAGACGAGACCACAGTTTAAAATCTCATCGACAGACCAGTGGGATGGAAATACTGTGCAAGTATTTTTCACGCCTAAGGCGAGGTTTGAATCGACAACCTCTGGATTTGAAAGTCACGTGTTCTAACCCCTAGACAACAATCCATCCCGATCATGAAATGGAAAAAATTAAGAATCGGAACTGTACTATATTTATTTAAATTTGGCATAATTATGGTGATCATATCTTATTTCTGTGTTAGCAAAATAGCAATGTATATATAGTAAATGTGTCATGTTCATGACTGCAACAAACAAATGAATCTATGAGTGCTTATACACCTGGGCCCGGTTGTTCAAAACATCAGTTAGCTTAACGGACTGTTAAATCCTTAACTGAATGGTTAAAATCTCTGTTAAAACAGAGATTTTAACCATTCAGTTAAGGATTTAACAGTCCGTTAAGCTAACGGATGTTTTGAATAATCGGGCCCAGGGTGTCCAGTTTAGAGAGGTTCCATTGTATCATAGAGGAACGCAACCCGAGATACAATGAAACCTAAACTGGACACCCCCAGGTGTATAAGCATTACCTCGGCAAACAACTTCCAATGAATGTGAAATGCCACACTAACATGTACATGTAATTACATATTTTAGATTCATGATCGACTCGAAGATCAGAAACCAATTTCACCAACATTGCAAAGTATACTTATCTAGCAAAGTATACTTTCAGGGAGTAATCATTTATTTTCCCCTAAATTCATTATTTAATATAGAACTGCACATATTTGATTATTAAAAGTATGCAGAATTAGTATACAAAATTTATTACGTTATCACAGCCAAAATGGCTGTGATAATGTAATAAATTCAGTATAATCAAAATTAATAAATTGATCCTTTGCAATTTTGATGAAATCGGCAACAGAAACCAACTTCAGATCAGCAATCACATTTTACAACCATGAATATCACATGCACCTATTAGACGGATCCTATCAATAATATATGTACCAATTTATCAACAAGAGACGAGGCAAAGGTTTTCTGCAATGCATAGACATTTGGATAACAGATAATTGGATGTTATTATGACCACAATTGAAAGTGATTATGCGGAAAAAATAGGTCAAGGTAAAAAAAGGTCACATGTTGGATAGTGGTATGTGATTGGCACCCGTTGGTTATGAAGTTGTGCAAGTATGGTAGTTCTAGGTGGTACAGTAACAGAAAAATGCACAAAACACAAGTACTTAACATTGTGGACGCCACCGCCCGCCCGACCGCCTTTCGTCAATCCAATAACCGGGATTAAAAAAAACAGCTAAACATGCCAGTATGAATATGGGCAAACAAACGACACATTGACACAATGCTCAGATTAATTGCACACACCAATCTAACCCGACTTCCCTGCGTTACAGACAGAGAATTTGGGATAAGACAGTGTTCTGAAGCCAAGATTTTACAATGTATGCCATGCCAATTGTGCGAAAATGGCAATGAAACGGACTTAAATTGCTTGAAATTGACTGAGAAATGTCATAAAATTGCATTCAGAAATGATTTATAGGATTTCAAAACTCAGGAGATGAAAATTGAAATCAGGAGAAGAAAATTCATGTCAGGAGAAATGATGAAAAAGCATTACCGGTATTCACCTTCAGGAGATACGACAGGTATGCATACTCATTCACTAACCTAAAGTGCTAACTCAAAAAGTAGAGTACCAAGCATGAGAGATGCTAACATGTCTTGATATCAATCTATCAGACTCGGCTCAGAAACGGTAAGAATTCCTCGGCAAGACTCGAAATTCCTACACTTCTCCTAGCCTCATGTGGTATTCTCTATCCCACTGGTACTGTAAGCAGTCTCGCCCATCCCAGTCTTGTAGAACGTGACGTAGCCACCAACTGGTTCTGTATGCGAGTTCTTGTCAGCGATTCGGCTTCACTTCAAATTGGATAACAACTTTCAAGTTCTAGGTTAAGTCATTGGCGCCTCATCTTGAAATCTATGGAACATCTGTCCATTCTTAAAACTGAAATCACAAAATAAAGTTTCAGGGCATGCACAACTGGAGCAACCAAGCTCATGGATACTTGCAGCTGATGCCTGGACTAATAATTGAATAAGTCCTGATTGACTAGCATTTTGTGTCCATTCAACAGCAAGGTCATCTACAGATGCCGAGATGGTAATGCACCTACATATATATAGGGAAGGAAAGTGAAAAGAAAATGGGTTTAACGTCCCAGTAATGGCCAATTAAGGTCATACAGTGACGGGCTGAAAGTATTAAGTCTCAGGGCTCCAGATTATTGAATTAGTTTTGCTTCAAAATGAAAACATATCTTGGCATTTCATTAGAAGTGTCTCCTAGGAGACAATTCTAATGAAATACCAAGATGTGTTTTCATGGAAAATAGGAAAAATATGCTATATTTGTGGTCTGTTTGTTTTCTGCAGCATGATAAAGGCACCACAAAATTGGGATTGCTTTTTGATACTCGCTACTTCTGATTTCAGTTCGGTTTTTTGGCAATTTCAATTGGGTATTGACGCAAATACGCAGCTTATCTGGAGCTCTGAAGTCTCATCC
The DNA here is from genome assembly GCA_029237695.1 of Conchocele bisecta. Taxonomy (NCBI): domain Eukaryota; kingdom Metazoa; phylum Mollusca; class Bivalvia; order Lucinida; family Thyasiridae; genus Conchocele; species Conchocele bisecta. Next base: position 49,808,351 of record CM055272.1, on the reverse strand, counting down.
AACAGACCAGTGAGATGGAAATATAATGAAAGAATAGTTCACGCCTAGTGTGAGGATACAACCTCGTGTATTGAAGTCCAATACCATATCTCCTAGTGGCGCCGTATATTCAGCACTAAAATCACAATAAAAACTTTCAGCAAAATAATACAGCTTCCTAATCAGGTGCCAGGAGCCCTTACTATACTTGGCCCAGGTGTGAATCCCGGTAGGATTCGCGGCTAAGATATGAATCCTTTAACGACGGATTCATCGTTGATACTCTACTAACCTTAGCCTTCTATGGAAACTTGTACCAGTGTGCATTAACCTGTATCTTTTTTTTTTTGTCGTCTGCTGTCTATTTTCTATTTTCAATTTTTATCATCAAAAACATGCTTTGACAGCACTTTAGAATAATTTACAATGCTTTGACAGCACTTCAGAATCTTCCATTGGAAATGATTCTGACGTGCTGTCAAACCATATTTTTATTGAGAAATACGACAAGATATAAAAGCAACAGCAGACGACTATTGTTGTGAGTAGCAGTCTAAGGGTTAACCCATTACATGGCAATACACCTTTATGCACATGAATTTTTTTAACATTTTATATTTGTTATTTCTCAATGAAAGTATATATGTTGTAAACATTCATTTAAAGTTAAATTTGAGTGTAATGGCCGGAAAGGTGAAAACTATATATCCCTCGGCATTCTTCGTAAGCCCAGGGTATAAAAAAAACCTCACGTCAACTGTTCCCACGACTTCTTACCTGTGACAAACATTCACTCAACAGTGTACATGTCACTATTTATATTGGGAGATGTTATTTACATATACTAAAACATTTCCTGCATGATGTGCGATTATAAAACTGTGGCAAAAATATAATTTTCGAGAGAAAACTCTGAAAAGAATGATGTATCCATGACTCATACCTGTCACAAATCGTAATCATTGAAGTCGATATCATGATGACTTGAGCTGCTCTGTGCTGCGATGGTTGCCTGTTTGATAGCGTTTTTGTATGGCCCGCGTTTCTTCCTGTTGTATCGTAACTTGAAGTCTTCCAGGAATGGGTATAAATCTGAACACTGAATGTGGGACATTGTCGATGAACCAAACCATGCAACATGTGCAATCTGCCTAATGACTACACCATTGTCTCTTTGGCTTACAGCCACCGACAAAACTCTACCGGGCCACCATGGAAATCCTTGAATCTTTCCCCAGATTATATCACCGATGTTAATTTTTCTACCGTCTGTCGTTACACACTTTGAAACACTATTTGTCTGTATTTTCATCATTAGTGGTCTAAAAGTATCGATGTTCTCGTCCCCAGGAGGACCATCCCCATATTCACTACCATCAGTCCCCGACATGTCATTCTCTGTGGAACAACCCTCACTTCTGTCCGAAATAGATTTAGGGTCTTCATAAGACACGTAAGCAGAATCAGAAGTCAATTCATATCCAGGATTGGAGTCTAATGATTTTGACCTACTACGCAGTTTGTATTCTTTTCTAGTAGCACCATTAGCTGGGTGATCTGGGCTTTTCACATTTGGATCTTTATGAATGACTGTAGTTATGTCGTGATTTGGTTCTGCACTGTTTGAGTTATCCCTTTGAGGTGAGAATGGTTTTGGATGATAGCCATCTTCCTGACTACTTGAGCGAGTTTCTCTCCTGGGAGATAGGCCTTTGTTTTCTCGCCATGTGTAAAGTAACCGAGGTCTCTGTTTTATCAGTTCAATCTGACTCGGTTCAGAATTTTCATTCTTTTCATCTGAGCTTTCTTCATGGTCCGTGTTTTCTGTGATGATAATTTTAGAATTTCCCTCCTCAATTTCAGTTGTATGCATTTTATGTTTATGTTTCTTCTTGTGTTTTTTGTGATGACTAGTAGACTCTTCAGCATTATCCTCAACACTGAACTTATCTTTTTCTTTGGTCTTTTTCAAAGACTTTTTATGTTTTTTATACACAACTATGGGAAGTTCATCCTTATCTTCTATTTTATCATCCTGTTCTTCGTCCAGATGAGATTCTATGCTCGTTATGTTCCCACCGTCGTCATCAGTTCCATCGGCCTTCTCTTCCGACGACACATCGCGGTCAGATTCTTTATCTTCATGGATTCTAGGAGGGATATTCATAACAGTTGATTCACCAATTGAAATCTTTATGAATGGACTAGTTTTAGTTAATTTCATATTCGGTCTTTCCAATTTAATCAGTTTAGTTGGCTGTGGTTCAGATTCCAGTGAAATTCCATTTTGTCGTTTCTTCAGGTCGACCCGTGTTGTGGGCAGTTTACTGCCTTGTAACACGTCATTCTGTCTTGTTCTGATGGCAGACCGATTGTTTTGGAACCGTGTTGACGCATTTATAGGAATTGGACCTTTATCTGAATCGATGCACGAGGACTTGCATTTGCTGCAAAGTGTCTGTCGCGGTCTGAGGCGTATATTTCGCGTTGTTTTGGCTGCTGCCATGCGCGGGAAGTTTCTATTAGGTGGCCCTTGAAACTGTGTGCCGAACTGTGAGAGATTTTGGTTATATGTGTGCCGATACACGGTGGCCGACATGTCACACTCCCCATCCGACCCGTTGTCTGTGCCATCCGCCTGCCTGTTGCCGGCTGCCACTCCGTCACCCGCCTCACCCGGCCCTCCAAACGACGTGCAAATACCCGGCGGTAGGTTCCTGAAATAAACCGCACAAAGCAGGGTATGATCAAAATGAAAACATGCTGTTTTGACACTCCATTTTATGAAATAATTGAGAACTTTCACAATAACCTCAAAACAATTCACACAAAATTGGCAGTTTTCTAGAATTATTTTCTCTTCACCTCTTTGTGGCATCCAACAGAACACCTCGAAAGATTTTAGACCCATGTTCCAGGCGTACGACGATTACATCTTTGATGCATTCTTCTACTATAATAGTGAGTGTTGCGCCCTTTGTAATGACAGACCGTCTTTTCCTACTATCGGCCATCTTGGCTATTTCTTGTCAAAAGCCATAGAAAAGTACCTTTGCGCATGCGCAGAAGGCACGAAAACTAATGATAATCACAAATCGAGGATAAAATACTATTTAACAAGGAGGTGTGTTTTAATTATCAATGCATATCTGTTATATAATTATCAGTGTACACGTAGGAAAACGCATTATAATCGTATTTCAAGCATAATCAGTGTTTGAAGCAGCATAATTGTCAAGGTCCATTGAATCAAGGGAAGCAAATCGGAATCTGATTGCCTATGTTTGTAAACGAGTTACCTTTTTCTTTACAACTGTATTCAATTTTCTTTGGACTTCAGATCATCTGAATTTCGTCAAGGTATATATAGGTTCTTGGTGCGAGACACTGATTACATAATATGCGTACTGTTTGTTCCACATTGTTCTGCCGACCTACTTATGGTTATTAAACACATTAAATATGAAATAACACGAATAACAGAAAAGTCACCCTCCCAATTTGTTTGTATCTACGTATGTCTCTGATGAAATCGAAAAAAAATTGATTTTATTGCGAAAAAACTATTTTCCAATGTGAATTTAATATGGGGTTAAAAGGAGCTGTATAATGACCAGGTGGGTTGGGAAAAAACGGGTATGACTAAATAGCGCCAAAAAAAATTGGCGCAAGTGAGATGAAAAAATGTTCTATAAAATACATTATTTCTAGTGTTATACAATAAATAAGCAATATTTGATGTGTGTTTTCATTAATAAATCATAACCAAACATTAAATATAAAAAAAAGTTATTCCAAAAGGTTTTTACACAAACAAGTATCATACAAACATAGTAGACACGATAGCGAAATCATGGTCGGCGCAATCAAGTCGGCGCAAGTGACGTTCGCCATTGCAGGTGACGTTTTATTTATAATTATCATATTTTTAAGACGGACGGACAATGGAACGGACGCCTACGACTTCTCAGGGATTGTCATCATTTATTTCTGGCCAAATGCGAAATGGTTCGTAACATTCACCAGGCGTGAGGTCGGCGCAAGTGACATTCGCCAGCGAAATGGTCTGTGTAATTAAGTGACATTCGCCAGCGAAATGGTCGGCGCAAGTTAAATTCGTTAGCGAAATGGTCGGCGCAAGTGGAATTCGCCAGCGAAAGGGTCGGCGCAAGACACAAGTCACATTTGCCAGCGAAATGGTCGGCGCAAGACACAAGTCACAAGACACAAGTCGCATTCGCCAGTGAAATGGTCGGCACAAGTGGCATTCGCAAGTGATATAGTATATACACCAGCGAAATGGCGCCAAGATACGAGTCCGCAGCCCTTGGGGTGCTGTGGCCTACAATGAACAGACTGCGCGCATCAGCATGATATATTCTAAGTCTATACTGGTCGCATTGTACTTGATCCCTATTTCTCCAAGTCACAGCCACATAAAATAAAGTAAAATTATATCGCTAATAAAATTCCGTGTGTACTGAATTGGAACAAAATTAACCTCCTAATCAGGTCGCATATATGCCAACAGATAAGGGATTAACAGCATGTGTGAAAGTCAAACAATGCACATCCTAATATCATTAGTGGAGGAATAAAGGAAACTACAGCATAAATACAGATTGTAAATGCCAATAATTCCAGCACAAAATATTTACACAATCCCTAACATTTGATTGGCCCGTAGCAAGTCTCTGTCCAAAATTTCAATCCCAGTAAACTCCCACGCCGAACTACTTTCCGTAACCGTGAGGCGCAGTTAAAATAATTCTTAAGAAAACGGAAAATAAACACATTTTATTGATAAATTTATTTAAAATGCTGGAATTATAAGGAATGAATGGCATTTTTGTGGAATTTATCGGGTATATAAACATGGAAAAGTCGCGGGAATACTGGACGAGGCCTTCCGGCCTTCGTCCAGTATTCCCGCGACTTTTCCAAGTTTATACCCCGATAAATTCCACAAATATGTCATTCATTCCTATATTAACGATCGGTTTGTTGGTTGATTGACTGATTGATTGACAAAAACAAAGTCATATTCAGACGATAAATAGCTGTGGAGACTTTGATTGATGGGAAGGAGCTTTAAATACATCTTATCAAAAACCAAGGTCTTGATTGATCTGATAAAAAACAACATCGTATACAGATGATACAAAACTGAAACACTTGCTCGACAGCACATGGATTCAGCAGGAGTACCATAACCCGAACACACAGAACCTTCGATTGAAAATCACAATGACCTTTTCGCGAGAAACAAAGTTGATGCAACATGTTTTCCATATCTCACTAGCACCAACATTTGGCCAGGAATAAATGAATAATATCCACATGTGCCGTAGGCATCCGTTCATTTGTCTGTCCTTCGTGACATAATAATACAATGTCTCATTCAGTATTGAAACATACGGGAAATTAAGCTAACGTGCAATTAAGTAAATATATATACATGTATATACTCATGGAAAAAAGTCTTGTTCCCTTACAATACAACTTGTCAACAGCGACATTTTCCAACTGACAATTATTTATGTTTCATACCTTACTGGCATGACTTTCTGGATCGAAATGCAGTTTTGATATTCCAGATTTGATAGTCAATGAAACTCCAATTTAGAGAAAACAGCATACTTATATGACTTATGTATATTTGTTAATGCTGTCAAAAGAACACCGATATCTGACTTGCATTATATCTTGGCGTAATATAATTTATAGGACTGCGTTGTCCTGTCTTTTCTACATAGTGTTAGCTACATTGCATCATATCTTCTACCGTTCTTTATCAAGCGCATAAGAGGTGAAACTGGCTGATAGCTTGAACATGATGAGATGGCCGGGCTAGCAACTCCATGAAGCGATAGGCTCTGGCAGTAGAGCAGTATTGATGGGAGAGTAAAGCAGTACTGCTGGGAGAGTAGAGCAGAACTGCTGGGAGAGTAGATCAGAACTTGGAGACTAGAGCAGTACTGCTGGAAAAGTAGAGCAGAACTGCAGGAATAGTAGATCAGTACTGCTGGGAGAGTAGAGTAGTACTGCTGTGAGAGCAGAGAAGCACTGCTGGGACAGTAGAGCAGAACTGCTGGGAGAGTTGAGCAGTATTGCTGGGAGAGTAGAGCAGAAAGCTGATGGGAGAATAGAGCAGAACTGCTGGCAGAGTAGAGTAGAACTGCTGGGAGAGTAGAGTAGAACTGTTGGGATAGTAGAGCAGAACTGCTGGCAGAGTTGAGTAGAATTGCTGGGAGAGTAGAGCAGAACTGCTGGCAGAGTAGAGTGGAACTGTTGGGAGAGTAGGGAAGTACTGCTGGGAGAGTAGAGCAGAACAATTTGGAGAGTACAGCAGTACTGCTGGGAGAGTAGGGCAGAACTACTTGGAGAGTAGAGCAGAACGGCTGGGAGAGTAGAGCAGTACTCATGGGAGAGTTGTGCAGAACTGCTGGGAGGGTAGAGCAGAATTGCTGGGAGGGTAGAGCATTACTGCTGGAAGAGTAGAGCAGAACTGCTGGGAGAGAAGAGCAGATCTGCTGGGAGGGTGGAGCAAAACTGCTGGAAGAGTAGAGCAGAACTGCTGGGAGGGTAAAGCAGAATTGCTGGGAGGGTAGAGCATTACTGCTGGAAGAGTAGAGCAGAACTGCTGGCAGAGCAGAGCAGATCTGCTGGGAGGGTGGAGCAGAACTGCGGGGAGATTAGATCGAACTTCTTGGAAGGTAGAGCATTACTACTGGAAGAGTAGAGCAGAACTGCTGGGAGAGTAGAGCATAATTGCTGGGAGGGTAAAGAATTACTGCTGGAAAAGTAGAACAGAACTGCTGGAAGAGTAGAGCAGAACTGCTGGGAGGGTAGAGCAGAATTGCTGGGAGGGTAGAGCATTACTGCTGGAAGAGTAGAGCAGAACTGCTGGCAGAGCAGAGCAGATCTGCTGGGAGGGTGGAGCAGAACTGCGGGGAGATTAGATCGAAGTTCTTGGAAGGTAGAGCATTACTACTGGAAGAGTAGAGCATTACTGCTGGGAGAGTAGAGCATAATTGCTGGGAGGGTAAAGCATTACTGCTGAAAAAGTAGAACAGAACTGCTGGAAGAGTAGAGCAGAACTGCTGGGAGGGTAGAGCAGAATTGCTGGGAGGGTAGAGCATTACTGCTGGAAGAGTAGAGCAGAACTGCTGGCAGAGCAGAGCAGATCTGCTGGGAGGGTGGAGCAGAACTGCGGGGAGATTAGAGCAGAACTTATTGGAAGGTAGAGCATTACTACTGGAATAGTAGAGCAGAACTGCCGGGAGAGTAGAGCATAATTGCTGGGAGGGTAAAGCATTACTGCTAGAAAACAGAACTGCTGGAAGAGTAGAGCAGAACTGCAGGGAGTGTAGAGCATTACTGCTGGAAGAGTCGAGGAGTACTGCTGGGAGAGACGAGCAGAACTGCTGGGAGGGTAGAGCAGTACTGCTGGAAGAGTAGAGCAGAACTACTGGGAGGGTAGAGCAGAATTGCTTGGAGAGTATTGCAGAACCACTGGAAGGGTAAAGCAGAACTGCTGGGAGGGTAGAGCAGTACTGCTGGAAGAGTAGTGCAGAACTGCTGGGAGAGCAGAGTAGTACTGATGGGAGAACACAGCAGAACTGATGGGAGTGTAGAGCAGTACTGCTGGGAGAGTAGAGCTGTAATGCTGAGGGAATATAGCAGAGCTGTTGTGAAAATAGAGCAGTATTGCTGGAAGAGTAGATAAGTATTGCTGGAAGAGTAGAGCAGTACTGTTGGGAGCAGAGCAGAGCTGATGGGAGAGAAGAACATTACTGCTGGCATAGTAGAGTATAACTGCTGTGAGATTAGAGCAGTACTGCTGGCTGTAGAACAATACTGCTGGGAGGATAGAGCAGAGTTGCGGGGAGAGTAGAGCAGAACTACCGGGAGAGTAGTGCAGTACTGCAGGAAGAGTAGAGCAGAACTGCTGGTAGAGTACAGCTAACTAGACATACTACTGCAGTAGTATCAGTACTGATAGGGAGGGTAGAGCAGAGCAGCTGGGAGAGTAGGGCAGAACTACCGGGAGAGTAGAGCAGTACTGCTGGAAGAGTAGAGCAGTACTGCTGGCAGAGTAGAGTAGAACTGCTGGGAGAGTACAGCAGTACTGCTGGGAGAGTAGAGCAGAACTACTTGGAGAGTAGAGAAGAACGGCTGGGAGAGTAGAGCAGTACTCCTGTGAGAGTGGTGCAGAACGGCTGGGAGGGTAGAGCAGTACTGCTGGCACAATATAGCTGAATTGCTGGGAGGGTAGAGCAGAACTGCTGGGAGAGTAGAGCAGAGCTGCTGGGAGAGTAGAGCAGAGCTGCTGGGAGAGTAGAGCAGAACTGCTGGGAGGGTAGAACATTACTGCTGTAAGAGTATAGCAGAACTGCTGGGAGAGTAGACAATATCTGCTGGGAGGGTAGAGCAGAACTGCGGGCAGATTAGAGTAGAACTGCTGGGAAGGTAGAGCATTACCGCTGGAAGAGTAGAGCAGAACTGCTGGGATAGTAGAGTAGAGCTGCTGGGAGAGTAGAGCAGAGCTGCTGGGAGAGTAGAGCAGAACTGCTGGGAGGGTAGAGCATTACTGCTGTAAGAGTATAGCAGTACTGCTGGGAGAGTAGACAATATCTGCTGGGAGGGTGGAGCAGAACTGCGGGAAGATTAGAGCTGAACTGCTGGGAAGGTAGAGCATTACTGCTGGAAGAGTAGAAAAGAACTGCTGGGATAGTAGAGCATAATTGCTGGGAGGATAGAGCATTAATGCTGGAAAAGTAGAACATAACTGCTTGGAGAGTAGAGCAGTACTGCTGGGAGAGTAGAGCAGAACTGCTGGGAGAGTAGAGCAGATCTGCTGGGAGGGTAGAGCAGAACTGCTGGGAGATTAGAGCAGAACTGCTGGGAAGCTAGAGCATTACTATGGAAGAGTAGAGCAGAACTGCTGGGAGAGTAGAGCATAATTGCTGGGAGGGTAGAGCATTACTGCTGGAAAAGTAGAACATAACTTCTTGGAGAGTAGAGCAGAACTGCTGGGAGGGTAGAGCAGTACTGTTGGAAGAGTAGAGCAGAACTTCCGTGGAGGAGGGTAGAGCAGATCTACTGGGAGAGTAGACCAGAACTGCTGGAAGAGTAGAGCAGAACTGCTCGGAGAGTAGAGCAGATCTGCTTGGAGGGTGGAGCAGAACTGCGGGGAGATTAGAGCAGAACTTCTTGGAAGGTAGAGCATTATTACTGGAAGAGTAGAGCAGAACTGCTGGGAGAGTAGAGCACAATTGCTGGGATGGTAAAGCATTACTGCTGGAAAAGTAGAACAGAACTGCGGGAAGAGTAGAGCAGAACTGCTGGGAGAGTAGAGCAGATCTGCTGGGAGGGTGGAGCAGAACTGCGGGGAGATTCGAGCAGAACTTCTTGGAAGGTAGAGCATTATTACTGGAAGAGTAGAGCAGAACTGCTGGGAGAGTAGAGCAGAACTGCTGGGAGAGTAGAGCAGATCTGTTGGGAGGGTGGAGCAGAACTGCGGGGAGATTAGAGCAGAACTTCGTGGAAGGTAGAGCATTATTACTGGAAGAGTAGAGCAGAACTGCTGGGAGAGTAGAGCATAATTGTTGAGAGGGTAAAGCATTACTGCTGGAAAAGTAGAACAGAACCGCTGGAAGAGTAGAGCAGAACTGCTGGGAGTGTAGATAATTACTGCTGGAAGAGTCGAGGAGTACTGCTGGGAGAGTAGAGCAGAACTGCTGGGAGGGTAGAGCAGTACTGCTGGAAGAGTAGAGCAGAACTGCTGGGAGGATAGAGCAGAATTTGCTTGGAGAGTATTGCAGAACCACTGGAAGGGTAGAGCAGAACTGCTGAGAGGGTAGAGCAGTACTGCTGGAAGAGTAGTGCAGAACTGCTGGGAGAGCAGAGTAGTACGTATAGGAGAACATAGTAGAACTGATGGGAGTGTAGAGCAGTACTGCTGGGAGAGTAGAGCAGTACTGCTAAGAGAATAGAGCAGAGCTACTGGGAAAGTAGAGCTGTATTGCTGGAAGAGTAGAGAAGTACTGTTGGGAGTAGAGCAGAGCTGATGGGATATACAACATGACAGCATGCAAGGTACAATGCAATAGATATAA